>JBBBDQ010000408.1:3500000-3547500 GCA_037127315.1 Ascarosepion bandense
CAACTGAAGTAGCTGTCTAAAATAATTTGCATGATAATTTGCATGATAATTTGCATGAACACATCCAGTTTGAAGAACAGTGGAAATTAATTGAGTTGGATCCGAAATTAGTAAAGAATTAAAAGAACCACAAACTCTTGACAAAATTTATAGACTTTAATCTTTCTGGTCTCCCAAGTTTTTCTTTTCATGTTTTGTTTTCTTATGAAAACATTTGGCCAGTTTCAACGGACGGGTAACAATTTAAAATGATATTTGAAAGGTGATCACATGTCAAGCGTAACCTAAATACAATGTTTTGTTAACAAATAAGACAGTCAGGCTCTTAAATAGAATATCTATAAAAAATAAAAAAAAACATCTTGAAAAAAATTGTTAATTTTTTTCAAGATGTTTTTATTTTTATTTAGAATGATAATTTCACTTTCGGAGAAGGTGGGCAATCACTGACATGCTATCGTATACTATTAAAAAATAGTATACTATTATTAGTATTAAAAAATTCAACGGTCATGTCACGTTGAATACACCGGTTCCCGCTCGATCACCGAAGTTAAGCAACGTTGAGCCTGGTCAGTACTTACGTGGGTGACCACTTGGGAATACCAGGTGCTGTTAGCGTTCACGGATGTGCGTTGTGGTGCGGTGGATGTCGGCTTGGAGGGGGAAATCGGTGAGCCGAGTTCCAATTTCAGTCGAGCACACTGCACTCACTTGCGCACTAGTACCCTTGGGAAAGGTATTAATCCGTCCGTTCCCTCCAGTTATGGGTTAAATAACGGGGTAGGACTTGGGACCCTGCCCTTAAACAAATCCCAATGAGACTTGCTCCGTCAGGGAGGAATCCCGCTCAACCCGACTAGGGTGAATGCGGCATACATACATACATACATATATATATCGTATACTATTGCAATAAGTTCTATCACCATTTGGAAGCAAAACTTGTGACACTGATAATTATTATTCGATAATAAACTTTTATAGGAAGCAGAAAAGTTTAAAACTTTTATGCCTTACTATCTCTTCGACATTATTTAATTCTAAAGAAAAATATGAATGCATTGCATCATAATAATGTGAACAAGATACAAGTAGAGACCTTGTTAATACTGTTCACATTTGTTCAAAAAGCCTGCATACTAATTTACTATGTGGCATTCGTCGGAGCCCTTGCATTTGCCCTCGACTGTCTGTTTTTTCCCAGTTGGTGGGGATAGCGCAGTGCCTCTTGATGAAACCACGCTGGTGTGTCCTCTCTGGGTGCAAATAAAGGTGCGAACTCAAACACAAGCTCTTCTAACATTCTGAAAATGAGATTTTAATCTCGAAATATTAATGTATAATAAATAGGCGATACCCAACAACTTGTTTACCTTCCTTTATTTTACTAAACGCATTGTGACAGCCTTCAAAACCTAACTATATTCCATATATATATATATATATATATATATATATATATTAATTAGAGAAAATTTTCAAAATTCAAAGGTGTCGGATGTACATTTCGACATCGGATCTCTAATAGAGACTCTACATCACGTCAGCGACATTGTTTTTCCAAATGGCGAAGGCCCTGAGTTAGAGTGTGGAGGGGTTTTTGGTTAACAACGGTCAGAAAGTGGAAAAGGACAGAGCTGGGAGTCGCGGGGTTACAGGGTGTTGAAATGATATATTTAGGAAGGGGAGGAAAAGGAGTTCATATTTTATAAAGATAGACAACTAAATGAGTTAAATTACTTTTTGAAGATAAGATTTTGGGCTGTTTGAAGAGGTGTATTTAGGCGAGAAGGAATGGGTTTCAATATGAGATTTAATTTTTTTTTGTGTGTGTGTGTGAGTGTGTGTGTGTGTGTGCGCGCGCGCGCACGTTTGTGTTTATGTGTGTTCGAGCGTGTGTGCGTGAACTGTATTATACTGTTATCTGTGTCTGTAAACGTTAATTTACTAATTTCTGACTCATTGTCTCTCTCTCTTTCCCTCTCTCCCTCCCACTCTCCCTCCCTCCCTCCCTCTCTCTCTCTCTCTCCATATATATATATATATATATATATATATATATTAATCATATCACCCCGAGCAAGGCAGTAACGCCACTGATGTGCAGGGGGGTACGTAAGAGTGAAAAGATTGGAAAAAAAAAAGCCGGAAACCACATCCTGTACAGGGAACAAGGGATGAGCCTCTACACCTGCACAATAGACGTGGGTGGAGTGTGAACCGGGTGATGGTTTAGTCTATCTGCTCCAATTGAGAAAAAAAAAATGAAAAAGAAGTGAAAAGATTGGAAAAGAGAAAGCCGGAAACCACATCCTGAACAGGGAACAAGGGATATATATATGTATGTATATATATATATATACATATATATTCATGTTAGAGATAACAGATGATTTAGGCCAATTATATTTTTAATAAGTCTTACTTATTGGGGCATTTATTTTCCTTATCTTGAAGTGGAAGGCCTAAAGGTAATTTTCACATTTTCTGTTAATCTTTTGAGTGTCCAATTATAAGAAATTAGATGAAATTTAACGTCTGTGCTGCAGTGTGCATCTTAGAAATTAATTTAAGTTTTACATGCTTGCGTTGACATAGGAGCGTGATGTCATTTTTATAATTTGAAACAGGTGTCATGTGACCATGACATAGAGTGATTTCTGAGAATTTAAACGCACTTTAGAAAGCATATTCCTGTAACATACGGGTGTTTAGTAATTGTTGTTTTTATTTTTCCAATAAATCTTTATTTAGATTTGTTTCATATTTTATAAATGAATTCTATATTTATATACAGGGTGAGATGGATATATTATCATCTAAAATATGCAAAATAAAAATAACACTGACATCACATTTTAACGGATATATTTACCAAAACTAGACAAAAATATCTAAAAATACTAAACAAAAAATTTATTCAATAAAATCGCCATTGGCTTCAACCACGGCCTCCAGACGACTTCGGAATCTCTTGCATTTCTTCAGGGCGGTCTCCTTGATTAAGGTGTGGAATGCTGCCATAACCCTTGCTATTAGAGTCATGGTGCTCTTTTTCTCACAGACGGTGCTCAACTGACCCTACTATACCGTGCATAAAATTAAAAAATATAAAATGGTGACAATTTACCCATTGCATCCTGTATATATATTTTATTATTTAAATATATTCTATATTTATATGTAGTCTATATTTTGTTTTTGTTACAGTTTGGATTTGTTAAAAGTCATACTGCTATTCGCAAAAAAAAGTTTAATCAATTTGTTTTTAACAATTTTTATGTTTTTGTATCATGTGTTGTATCATCTGTTGTATCATGTGTTGCTGTTAAACACATTTTTCGGACTTATAACATGTGAGTTTACAAGAGAAAGTAGTTACTGTATATCCTGTATCTGTCAAAGGGCAAAATTATTAAAATATACTATAGATAACTTCTTGTGATTTTTAAGAAAATTTGATTGAACGCTGAGTTGCTTCTTATAGACGTTAATATATATATATATATATATATATATATATATATATATATATATATACACAAAAATCTAGAGTGAGCCAAAACCTACCACGGTTTCACACTACGGATCGTCAGGGCAAAGGCTACTTTTGTATATTTTCTTTTGTACTTTGTATCGAGCACTTTTTCTTGAGTTTGGTTCCGTTTGGGTTTTTTTCTTTACTGCGGAGTATTGAATGTTTTGTTCTTGTTCCGCGGGTTTCTTTTTTTTCTCCCCATTTATCCGACGTCTTAGTACACCGGATTGTAACGGATTAAGGTTCTGTTTGTTAATGGTTTTTTCGGAGGTTTATTTTAATATAAATTTACGGCCTGCATACTTACAGAGTCTATTTAGTTATTATATATATATATATATATATATATATATATATATATATATATATATATATATATATGCTGTGGAGTTTCTCTTTCTATATGATAATGGACTCGACTTGAGTATACATATAATCCGGCCATAGTGAGATACGAGAGCAGTTGAGAGTTATCGTAGAGATCCGTTAGAGTTATCGGAGAGTACCAGAACTGATACGTAAGTTACCGAGAGATACCTGTGTCAGAATTCAGAATAGCCCTGAGCTCCACTCAGCTAGAATAATATACACGGGTATACTATTTCCAACGACTTCACTTCAAGACTTGTATATATTTATTTCTTACTAATAGTATTCCTGGATTACTAACCTGCGTTCAGTCTTGTATATTACGTTCAATATAGCCTATTTTTCGGTCTCAATATCTGTTTTGTTGTTCATTATTTTGTGCGTTTCCTCACCCGGAGTCAACAATAATATATATATATATAGAGAGAGAGAGAGAGAAAGAGAGAGAGATCTATCTATCGCCCGGTTCACACTCCACCCACGTCCATTGAACATGTTAAGAGGCTCATCCCTTGTTCCCTGTTTAGGATGTGGTTTCCGGCTTTCGCTTTTCCAATTTTTTCACTATTACGTAGCCCCCTGCACATCAGTGGCGTTACCGCCTTGCTCGGGGTGATACGATATATATATATATATATATATATATATATAGAAAACCAAGTAGCATAAACTCGTGTTTCCTGAATTATAATAGTAAATGCCCTCAACGATATAAGTTAGCTTTTATAAAATCCTTAATTCAACGCACGTAAATATCTTCTTCCAAAGTCATATTCTATAAAGAATTACACAACATTAAACAAACATTTCTTAATAATGGATTTTCCCCCTCCGTCATTGATCAACAAATTAAAATGTATCTCAATTAACTTAATACGTCTAAAAATATTAATAATATTAATAATAATAGTATACGTAAAAATAAACATAACACTATCAATTTATACTATTGCAACCAAATGCATAAGAAGTACAAACATGATGAAGCAACACTCAAAAACATAATAGGTAGGAATGTTAAGCCAATTAATAATAATAAACAAATTAAGCTGATCATATATTATAAGATGTTTAAAACAATTGCCCTCATAGTCTCTAATAACCCTACACCCACACAACTAAATCCTCTACAGAAAACCAATGTAGTGTATGAATTTAGATGCCCGTTCAGAGATTTATCTCTGATACTAACAATAAACCCACTACATATAATAGTTTTAGTACAACCACGCTCTCCCGTAAACTTACCTGTCACATTTCTGATTATAGTTTGATTAAACGAACTTTCTTAGAAAAACATAGCCATGTAGATTTTAGTCGATAACACAATAATAGTCACTCATACACACAGTAAAAAGAACCTACAGATATTGGAGGCCATCTACATTAAATCAAAGCAACCCACACTCAATAAAATAACATTTCAATCTAGTCACAGCACATTGCATTGCATTTAGACATACGGTTCTGTTGTTAACATTTCAATCTCTCACGTGGTATGGGGGTCATAGAACCGCATTACAAACGACCTGCATCTGCTATTCAGTGACTATTATCGTTGCATATCAATGTCAACACAATATAAAATCATCTTTGATGGTGGATGTCTTTATGTTAACGTCCCTGTAACCTCTCTGAAGATGGTTCATGTGAGCCGAAAGCTTAAATCCAGCATAATAAAAGCTATCCAAATGTTGGACAATTTTTGTCTTTATTTTCACCTGAATTTAAAACCAAAATACGATGTTTAGAACAGCTCATGATTAAACATAATAGACATTTATTGTCTGTTATATTTAACAATATATATATATATATATATATATATATATATATATATAGTCATCCGCAGACAGATCTGTTCAGTACGGTTAGACTCCGATTGCTTTTAACCCAGGATTGAAACCTGACCGAGTATATATATAGAAAACGGATTAAATCAGGCATCTTTTTCATTTATTTGCCTAAACGTTTTTTTTTTAATGGATACTCATATTTGAGTAGATGCCCTGTTTAATTATTAAAGAGTATTACTTATTTGCATTTACGAACCTTAATATTCAAGAAATCTTGTTAGAAACATGCTTCCTCCGGCAGGACTTGGACCTGCTTCCTCTTAGGAAATCTGACCTGCCTTAGACCGCTCAGTCACTCAGGACCTCCCGATTAAAGCCCGAATATTGCTTTTAAACACACACTTCTCCCAATTCTCTAAGTATAAAAATCTGCTTCCTTTCTTAACCTAACGTAAAAAAAAGAACAACTTTTAAAGAAATGGATTAAAATGTAAAGATTTTTTTCCAATATTCAGGCGGGTTGATATAAATAAATAAATATACTTTTTAATAATAAAAACAGAATATCTACTGAAATATGAGTAGCCGATAAAAATAACGTTTTTAGCAAATATATATATATATATATATATATATATATATATATATATATATATATATATTTGATTGGATACGGTCGACAAGGAAGATTTAATTATTTTTTTAAGTTTTTCCAGCATCTAAAAATTTTCTGTTTTGTTTAAGATAAAGAATATATAAAAATGCATTTAAAACACAAAAAATAATAAATAAATAAATCAATAAATAAATAAAACAAAACAAAATAAATTTTCATGTTGTAGTCAAAACGTAAAAAAACTAACACAAGCGACATAAACAGACATAAAAAATGGCTATAAAATGGCCGAAAGCACTTAGACGATAAAAATTATGGACAGTTTTTATATTCTTTTCTCAAAAAAAAAAAAAAAAAAATCAGAAAATTGTTAGGATTCAAAAAAAAAAAACTTAATAATTAATTAAAACTTCTATGTTGATCGTATTTAATGGAAGACGTTTAAAAGAAATATTGCTGCTCAAGTATACATTATATTTATATATATATATATATACCGGCCTAGTCATTACTCTAATACGCAACGTATTTTCTACTGGAAACTTTATCTTATAAATGATACAATTTTTAATGTTCATTTTTCAAGAAAATCATCCCCACGTGATGTTTGGCGCAACACAATCTCCCATTTTTTCATTTTACTTTGTGACATACAAAACTAAATTTAGTATGTCAAACAAATGTGTGTTGATGTACTCCAGATTAAGTTTAATCTTATGCGAGTAGGGAACTTGACTAGCACAGATTTCAGACAGAAGAAGAGAGTAGAAAAATATATGGGGATAGAAAAAGAGGGAATAGGGAAAATGAAAAGAGGGGGAAAAAATCGAGAGAGACAGAGGTGAAAGAAGGAGAGATAAAATTTGAGATTAATTGGCAGAGAATAAAAGAGAGGCAGAGAGATAAAAAGAAAAGGAACCGTGGATTTTGGTAGTGGGGAATTTAAATATGTATAAGATTACAAGAAACAAAACATCTATTTCGACCCAATTTATCAATTTCGTATTTTGGTATATTTTTTTAAAACTATACTCATTTTTTTCCTTATGTTGATAAATTTTCTGAGCTGATTATGATAATTAGCAATACTTTAGAGCAATTAATTTCTATTCACGGTAAAATGAAATAATGATTGAAAAATGAATACCATTAACAATTAAGAAATGTGGCAATGTACTTTTAACGTTGTCTGTTTTGCTTTGTGATGGATTAGATCGTATTAGTTAAAATATTTTCTACGATTTTGTGTAAGACTTAACCCATTTCCAAATGAAATGTTCGCTATAATGATGTCTCGATCAGCGAAATTAAAAGAAACAAGAGTATTTACTGCACGGTTATAACATTACCAATCTCTGTCAGTTAAGCGCCATATTTGATCGATCGTGTCTCGATTGACTAGGCAAAAGTGTTTCCTGCTGTAGGTTGCCGTTTCTTTCTACGGTAGACTGGTTGCCAATTGCTATAGGACCTAGTCTGCTCTGTCGCTCAAACCATAGCTAGGGAGGGAGGAAAAGATGAATTCATACCTTCCCCAAAAGTATTTGCGCGTAAGTGAATATTACAAAACCGACAAGAATTCGAACCCGGCTATTCGATTTCACATACCGAGCAGATATCTATTGCACCAGAAGTGTAGCATACTGATAAAAAAGACTGCTGGTTACTTTAAGATTATTTCACACTTTCACACTAGATGGAGTTTGATTTAAGAGTTGCCAAAACAAAGTTGAATTTAATGCCAGATTGCCATTGGAACTCAGGCTCCAGATGTTATCTTCAGCATTACTGATGATTGAGGTCCTGGGCATGACGGTAAACTGCATCCGGCAGCAAGGCCTCTGATTGGAAGGTTGTGAGAAGCATGGAACCACCTGTTAATTGCTGTTGTTCTCAGGTCCACCCTGACTCGGAGTGGTAGCACCTGATAAGGTCTCAGCTATGGGCAAATAGTTAACCCCCAAAGTGGGGTCAAAACACTATGAAAGTTTAAAAATACATCTCTATAGAAATATGTACATAAAAATAGACTTTTAGAGAAAAATATACATTTTTGAGGAAAACATTGTAACCATATTTCAGTTTTCTAAAATAAAAAAAAATTCATTAAAATCTGACTAAATCAACCTTCTCACTATAACCGAACATTAAAAAATACCTTAAAACCCTACTTTTTTGGTATTAAATAACCCACAATTAAATATATATATATATATATATATATATATATATATACTACCGGCCATAATTATTAGGCCACCCCAGTGTTTTCAAAAAATGGTGTATTTCATACTATTGTTTTAGTATTTATTGCGAAGTGAATGATTGTAAATGAAATAGAATGGTTCTTTTGTTAATACTGCACAATAATATGCGCATCAAATGAATTTATAATTATTTAATAATTACCTATATTGCAGTTTCATCAATGAAAGAATGAAAAAATTTTAGGGTAATTCGGACGAGTTCATTTTTTTCTTCCTTGCCTTGTAAAATGTTGCAAAATAATAATAACAAAAAAAAAACATTCTATTTTCATTTAGAATTATCCACTTGGCAATAAATACTAAAAATAGTATGAAATTTATCATTTCTTTTAAAAAACAGGAGTGACCGGTAGTGTATATATTAATATATATATATATATATATATATATATATATATATAATTCAATATTTTACATTTGAAGAACAGTTATTTGTACGGTCTCTTTAAAAGGTAAAACATATTATGAAGGAATTCATGTGTGAGCGGAAGTAAAAGTTTGTTTAGAAAAGGAAAGATATAAAGCGTAGTTGATAGTAGGGTCAGATAGCTTATATATATATATATATATATATATATATATATATGTGTGTGTGTGTGTGTGTGTGTGTGTGTGTGTGTGTGTGATTGGTTAGAAGCAATCGGATGTTTTATTTTTTCAATTACAATGGATCTGCGGAGCCAAGGAACCTTGTGGCCTCTCGGGGTCTTTTGTATCCCAAAAGTAAGGAGAAGGTTCCTCTCAGAAAGAACTGCTATTTTGTGGATCATTAGTTAAAACAGTTTCTACTATTGCATGTCAAATTTAACCCATTTCCAAATAAAATGTTCACTGCAACCATGTCTTGATCAGCAAAACTTAAAATTTAAAAAAAAGTATTAACACATTTACAGTAGGTTCCCAATCTCTGTCAGTTAAGCACCGTACTGATCGATCGTGTCTCGATTCATGGTTGACTAGACAGAAGAGTTTCTCGAAGTAGTTTGCCGTTTCTGAACACTACAATCTTAGTCTCCTCATGTCAAGTGTCAGTCTATCTTTCTTATCCTCACAATTTTATATTGCTACCGCCTCTTTAATTCATTGTTCCATACCTCATTCATGATAACAAGTTCTACCATGATTGGTTCTCGGGCCTTTTATTGGGTTAACTTTAGTATAAAATGTATATTTATATAATTATACATACAATATCGTGTTAATATTATGCGGTTGAATATATTTTTGGTCTGGGCTAAAATCTTTGAAACTAGGTATCGTGAACCCGGTTAAAGGTCCAGCAAGAATAACACAAAACAATCAAAATAGGAAATATTGAATATATATTAAAGACTGCAAAATACAACACTTGGAACTTTGTTAGTAGAACGATAATACGGGTTAGTGTGTAATACTATCATTAGACTCTCGAACTGGGACTCGTAATGGTCGTTACGGTAGCAGTGTTCGTAGACGACTCTCGGCTATTTCAGGGTTCTCTGCACAGGCTACTCAGGCTACCTACTCAGGCTATCTACTCTCACCTCTTGTGAGGGGAGGTATATGTAATGGTTAGAAGTGTTCATTCGTTGTGGTGACTGATTGCATTTTGAGCACCAATATTTAACTACCTACTAGTTTCTACCTCACTTCACAACTTATCTCGAGCTAAGTATTCGTTTCTTCACACTACGTCACATCCACAGAGTTCCCTTTGTCTGTATCAATTAAATCTGCTCGGTGAGTTTGGATCAGATCGAATTCAAAGTTAGAAAATATTTTTTAAGATAGCAGATAGCAAGTAAAAAATAGTAAATAAACTTATCGGTGGAACACACAATGAGCCCGACAGGGAGAGAAAGAGAAGGAGGGAGAGAGAGAGAGAGCAGCAGCAAAAATAATATTTGTATTTAGCAGAGGAAATTATAGAATATAAGAAAGATATTCGATAAGATATGTTAGAAATGAATATCGAACTAGCAAAAATAGTGAGATATTTATAAAAGAATAGAAGCTTTAGGGACATTTTTAAGGCTATCAAATGGCTTCCAGTTATATGAATCAGAACATTCTTGGGTGAACACTACTACTACAATTACCAATGCTTCAAGTAAAAGAAAAACAGTTCCATCAGTCGAGGCATAGAAAATACCTCATCAATCCAAAGAAATGCAGAAACAATCTAAACGACAAAGAATGTTTTAAAAATAAATATCAAATTACGGGAATGACCTGATTCAGATCTGAGTCAGATAGTTTTTATATTCCTCTCTATTATAATAAAGACTGTCATTTCTATCTATCTATCTATCTATCTATCTATATAATCGACAATTTGAAATGAATTGTTTGAACATTATTTTTTATCGATACTCGTATTTAAGTAGATATTCTGTTTTTAATTAAACACCATTATATATTTATATCTACTGGCCTGATTATTTACGATAAATTGTTATTACGAAAAGGTGTGCCATTCGGCAGGATTCAAACCTGTGAACCCTATATATATATATATATATATATATATAAACCCAATATGTTATATTAAGAGAAAAGCCATTTCTACAGGTTCTATAAAAGCGTGTTTCATCAACTCCAAGTTCTGCGATATATGCGCGACTCTTCAGAATGAATTGAGTTCTTTCGGTGACTGGCGTGTGTATACACTGCTTATATTAGTCAAGTGCCATACGTGATACACGCTTGGGCGATCATGTCTCGAAAGAGACATGACTGACTGGGCAGAAAATTATCCCGCAGTAGGTTGCCATTGCTTTCTGCGTATATATATATATATATGTATATATATATATAATCCGCAGACAGATCTGTTTCGCTGTATCACATCTCATCAGTACGGTTAGAGAGCCGATTGCTTTTTACCCAGATTGAAACCCGACCTAATTGGCTTCAGTCGGCGATTCTACCTCTGAGCTATGGGCGAAAATTTCCCTTTGATTCCATGCGTCTATGGCTTAGCGGGTGGCAACTCCGACTGATACCAAATCGGTCAAGTTTCGATCCCGGCCAGAAGCAAGTGGATGTGTCTATCCATACTGATGAGCTGTGATACAGCGAAACAGGCTTGTATGTGGACCACTAATACACACACACACACACACACACACACACACACATATATATATATATATATATATATATATATATATATAAATTTCAGTAATGAATTAGAACACTCTAACTACTGGCGTATGTATACAAGATATATCACACGCTAAAAGTTTGCTTCCTTCTACCGAGCACCCATAGCTCAGAGGTAGAATCGCTGGCTGACGCCAATTCCGTCGGGTTTTCAATCCTGGGTAAAAAGCAATTGGATGTCTAACCGCAAAAGAAACCTGTGTGCGGATGACAATATATATATATATATATATATATATATATATATATATATATATATAGTGACGTAAATTAATAAATATGCATATGAGGAGGGTGTACATATGTATAGTATTCATTATTCAAGTATTATTAAAACAGTGTTTTATATATATATATATATATATATATATATATATATATATTCAAAATAATAACTAAATAGACTCTGCAAGTATCTAAATCTTAAATTTATACTAAGATAAACTTTAAGAAAAACCAATAACAAACAGAACCTAATCCCGTTACAATCCGGCGCACTAAGGCGTTGGATAAGAGGGGGGGAAAAAAAGAAATCCGCGGAATAAAGACAAGACATACGATACTCCGCAGTAAAGAAAAAAATCCCAAACAGAACCAACCACAAAAAAGAAAAGAAAAAGTGCTCGATACAAAGTACAAACGAAATGCAAAATTACAAACGAAATGCAAAAGTAGAGCAAAGACACACAAAGAATCTCAAGATAGCCAAAACCTACCGCGGTTTCACACTACGGCTCGTCAGGGCCCTGACGAGCCGTAGTGTGAAACCGCGGTAGGTTTTGGCTATCTTGAGATTCTTTGTGTATATATATATATATATATATATATATATATATATATATCTTTCCTTCTTATCACGTTCAGAAGCTTGGATTATTCTGTTTAATTTTTCTTATAACTTAATGTATATTCAATACTAGGTACATCAATATATGTGTAGCCGTCAGTTTAGATGACATATCGAGATAAATATGGTCTTATCCCGTCCATTTTAATATCCGTGGTCATATATGGAAATTGGGATTCCTATTCCCATGAAGTCATTCCACTTCTGTCGCCTTTATATTCCAAAATTTGTTCAGTTCTATGGCAACGTGAACAACTTTTTTCAGCTTCTTACTTTTTACTATTTGTTTTATTCTGTAGTTTGTTTTTTTTTTTTTTTTTTTGGAAGAACGACATCTACAAATAAACAAACCTTGTTTATTAGAAATAGAATGAGTGTTATGGCCAAGATTATGGGATCCGTTTGAACTTCTTCATTGTCGTCTTCTCCGTCTTTGATTTTGTCTACTCCGTCTTTTTCTTTGCTTCAGGCTTCTCCGTTGGTATTCGTCTGTTTCTTCATCTTCTACTTCTTTGATTTCTTCTTCTTCTTCTTCTTCTTCTTATTATTATTATTATTATTATTATTATTATTATTATTATTAGTAGTAGTAGTAGTAGTAGTAGTAGTAGCAGTATAATTCGTCTTATTCTTAATCTTCTTTGTCGCCGTATTCTTCTTCGTCCGCTCTTAATATTTCTTAATCATCATTAACCTTACTTATTATTCTTAATTATTATTCAATGTGTGTTAATCTAGTGCACAGATACTAGCAACTAATGACTAAATGACTAAATATTTTTTCGTTCTTATTCTACTTATTTTCTTTTTTACAAAACTCAGTGTACGATTCTGTGAATTAGCAATTAATAAACTTGGAGTTACCTCCCTTGGAAAGAAATTTATTTTATCATAAAAATAATTAAAATGCTTGGAAATTGTCAGTCTGAATGATCTGGAAATGGCTTTATTGTTAAATAAGTTAAAGCATTTTTACAAATTAAATTCAATTGAATCAATTACGTTTAAATGTTATAATAGTATTCCACTATAAAGATTTCGCTACGGTGTGCATTTTTTCTGTACTACCGTAAAAAAATATATAAACAAACAAAAATCAAATGATTATAATATAAATTTTATTTTTCAGTGTTTATTATTATTAATATTATTATTATTATTTGCTTTGATTTATGTTGCATACACACATTGTTCCTGATCCAAACCAGAGACCAAAGCTCGGAAAGGCCTTCGAGACAGTTTCTACTGACCATTGTGTAAAAAAAACACAAAACAAACACACACACACACACACACACACACACGCACACGCACACGCACACACTTTTTACATAAATAAAGCTCTTCGTAATATGTAAGCTGTACATGTGAGTTTTTTATATAATTTGTAAAGGCATGGGCTACCAAGAATCCCTTCAATGAGTTTTTCTGAACATTTTACAATCAATCCGAAAACTCCAACTGCAACTGTCCAAGCCTCATTCATTCTGGTCGTGGTTGAGCCGGCTTTCTCCCGATGGAGAAAGTTTAATTAGGATTTGTTTAAGGGCAGGGTCCCAAGTCCTGCCCTGTTATTTAACCCATAACTGGAGAGAAGGGACTGATTAATACTTTTCCCCAGGGTACCAGTGCGTAAGTGAATGCAGGATGTTCAACTAGAATTCGAACTCGGCTCACCGATTTCTCTTTCCACCGCACCACAACGCACATCCGTCAATAAACGCTTACAGCACCTAAGCGATCACCCATCTAAGTACTAATCAGGCTCAACGTTGCTTAACTTCGGTGATCGAGCGAGAACCGGTGTATTCAACGTGATATGACCGTAAGCAACTGTAATTATTGTTGTCCTCATGTCACACATTTTTTCCATTTCACTTCATGATTCTTGTATTTTGATAGTTTTTGAAGATCTTCAAAGATAAATTACAATATGCAGGGACCGCTATAATAAATGTTATCAAATATGCATTTTTATCAGTTGCGACTGCAGCATCCATCAGAAAACTTATTTTCAACATAATTTTTCACAATTATATCTGGTCGATTTATTTGGATTTCTATATCGATCTGAATGTTAAAATTCTAAAGAATGATAACTCCTTCATGCTGTACAAACTGTGACGATCTATGTTCCCACCAATAATATTTATGGAAAGCGCCGCACATTGACAGTGTATTTAGAGAGAAACCATAGTACATATAGGTCATTATCTATATTATAATTCTCCTTGTTCCTTCCTTAGTTAGTTAATTACTTAGTTCGTCCGTCCGTTACACCACACTCTCTACACAAGCTTTTCCTTCCCCTCTATCTTTTTACTCTCCTCATCCTTTCGTTCACCTTTGCCAAACGGAAGGGTAGTAAAGAGTAAAAAAGTAGGAGGAGATAGCTTATCGCATTCTCGTATCAGTAGCAGCTTAAGCTAGTGGTTGTAGAGTAATTGTATGTGTGTATATATGTGTGTGTACTGTACAATTTAGTAAAAATAGGTAGGTTTGTCATCGTATTCCGCGACCTAATAACGAAATTTCTGGTCTCTACATTCTTGGTCATTACTGAGTCGGTCTTTTCTGTTTACAATAGACACAGGAGCCTTTAAAGTAACTTTAATTATTTAAAAAAAAAATTTAATCCTTTCTAACATTTTCGAAATTTTGTCAGAAAGTTTTGGTTTGATTTGAGTTAGCGGCTAAAGAAACATTACGACTGTTTTACAATGGAAACCTAATGATTGCATCGCCCACTTGTTTGCGGTGACAAACACATTAATTTGGAAATTCTTGCAAAAATCAAGTAATTGTCGGATTTTAATGAAACTATCAGTACTCATTCACAAATGAATTAAATTATTTTTTAAATTATTATTTTTTTAAAATCTTGATAAAAATGTTTACAATGGACACAGTTGCCATGATTTTTCAGTAATAAAAAGAACATTTTCTCTTTCAAAATCTCTCACAGTAAAGTAGCTTCTATGGACATTACTTTTATAAATATTTTAATAAAATTGAACTCTGCGTTATCGTTATTTTATTATTCAATACCTTTGTGTTTGAAAACATTACTATACATTTGTAGTATAACAAAGTAATTTTTTTTCCAGGAAATCATAATTATCTTTCTGTGGAAATGCCACGGGTTCCGCTAGTTATTATTATTATATTTGCTTATTCTAATTCAAATATTATCTCGCATTCAATTAAACGTATTTAATTAATAGTTCTTGGTTCACCTGTACCCGTTAGATAAGATAATCGTATGTTAAATAATAAGAACCGTTTAAAATGTTTATATTTAAAGAGTCACATATCTCACTACAAAATCTAATCTGAGCTACCGAATAATTACATAGTATGAAACATCCTTGTTTCAGGGTCGTAGTTATCAGATGTATCTAACAAGTAAGTGTATCTAACAAGTAAGTGTATCTAACAAGTAAGTGTATCAGATGTGTATCTAACAAGTGTTGAGTTCGATCGATACTGAACAACCAACTATTATCGTCTTTTTGCCAGATTAAAATGAACCCTGAAAATGTGGGTAAATTAAGCCAAAACCGTTTGTCGTAATGTTGAGGTTAACAATCTATCCAAGAAAAACTAGTGAATTATGTACTCATTACTATTATTAGTTTGGGCTTTATTTTTTACTAATGTTCACCGAATACAAGTCCCAAGAGCAACTCAAGGTAGGTGTCACTGTTTGGAGCTGTATTAGAGTAGGAAAGGACAAGCGTTAGGAGTATGTAACTGAAGTAGAATTTAGAAGGAACTAAAAACCCAGTGCTACACAGAAAACAAGAAATAAACCTCTGCATCTGTTGAAAAAACCGGGGAGGAGTGGGAACCGAAGGAGTGGCGGAGGAGTGAAAAAAATAAAATGAAATAGCGTATAAAAATACGAGTATCCATTAAAAATAACGTTTAAGTAATAATAACAATTATATATATATATATATATATATATATATATATATATATACATACAGTTGCGTGAATTAATAAATATACATATGAGAGTACACACATGTATAATATTATTATTCAGGCGTTAAAAAACAGTTCACAACGTAGTATGAACAGACCTATTTTATTTATACATTAATAAATATATATATTGTCCTAAGTCGATGGCACGAGTTATGCAATCACCAGGAGCATATTACAAACAGACCGTTTAATAGATTTGAATTTAAGTTCACTCGTTCACTTATTTAACCCATAACTGGATTAAAGAGACGGATTATTACCTTTCTCAAGGGTATTTGTGAGGAAGTGAATGCAAGGAATTTAACTGGAATTCGAACTCGGCTCCCCTAATTGTCGTTCCGAGCCGATATCCACTGCACCACAGCGAACATCCGTTGGTTACCTATAACTTGGTAGAAAAGGGGTGAATTTATACCCTTTCCTAAGGGCATTTGCGCGTAAGCGAATGTAATAAACACAACTGGAATTCGAACACTGTTCCCCGATTTCTTATTCTGAGCCTATATTCATTACATCATCACACATTCACAAGGTTACTTAGAGCAACAAAAAGTTATAGATAGCTACGTCCTGAAAGATCTTGGCAGATAAAAGGTAAAGAATTGTTTTTTTAAACAAATGATGCAGCTTAACTTAGTAACATTGTTACAGAGTGAAACGAAGAAAACAAATTTACTTTTTTGTTTAGTTCTCAGTTCGAGCAAAAAATGGAGACTAAAGCTTCCTTCCCAAACCCAAAAGAGCTCGGTAGATGTGCTGAAATCTAATACTTGAATATACTGGTTTATAACAAGATTGGTTTATGTGCGGGAAGAATTGTTTGACGAGTCAAAGTAAACGCACATTTTTTCCGGGTTTTTTTTCTTTCTTTTTCTATAAGCAAGTATCGCATGGTGGTTTCTTTGGCGCAGTATTCAGTGTTTTGGCATTGTCTTAGCATATGTAAGCAATTACTGACCGAAATTTCAGGATGCCAGACTGCCAAGGATGCAGAAGACGGGAGTCAAAGAATCGGGAAGTTGATAAGCAATTCTGATGGGAAGGAAATATCACAGAGCAGATCGATCCGGTTTACACTCCACCCACGTCTATTGAACAGGTGAAGAGGCTCATCCCTTGTTTCCTGTTTAGGATGCGGTTTCCGGCTTTCTCTTTTCCAATCTTTTCACTTTCTTTTTTTCAATTGGAGTAGATAGACTAAACTATCGCCCGGTTTACACTCCACCCATATCTATTGAACAGGTGAAGAGGCTCATCCCTTGTTTTCTGTTTAGGATGTGGTTTTCGACTTTCTCTTTTCCAATCTTTTCACTCTTACGTAGCCCCCTGCTCATCAGTGGCGTTACCGCCTTGCTCGGGGTGAGATGATTAAAAAAAAAAAAAAAAAAGATCAGACAGGATTTTATTTAGAAAGCATCAGACTGAAAAAGAAACAAACCAGTATTGAAAGACCAAAAATTATATTTTGAAAGATAATGATGAATTAAATATTTATCTAAACTTATTTATAAATGGTACTTTGTCTCTGTGTGTGTATGTGTGTGTGCCTGTGTGTGTGTGTTTCCGTTGCCTATAAACTCCGAAGCGGCAGAACCGATTTTCTTGAAAATTTACACAGTTGTACTATCAGCGTCTGTAAGTGTTTTTAGCTAGGTTTTGTGTCGAGGTACCTCCGATAAATATCGAAAATCGATAATCGAAAAAATCGGGTTATAGAAGGAATGGTCCGATTTTAATCAAATTTGATACACTCATAGACAAAGATATAAAAAACGATATTCAGAAGTTTCAAGGTTGTAGTTCTTACAGTAGTGCAGAAAATCGCTAATATATATCTATATATCTATCTATCTATCTATATATATATATATATATATATATATATATATATATATATATATATATATAAGGCAAGATGTTTGTGTGCGTGTGTCAAAATTTAACTTACATCCATTCATTTTTCTTTCAGTCTACGGTTTCGCTTGAAATGGAAACAACTATTGCTTTTTAGTCTTTTGTGCCACTGTCCAAAGAGTCTGAGCTCCAGGACCATGGATTAGTTTTAAAGCTTTCATTACACCCAAGAAACGATGGGCTATACTGCTAGTATATATATATTCACAATTTATTAGGTTAGTAGATTTTATCAGTGCGTAAAATTTACAGAGTGGTAGGTATAAAATTGTACGACACTAATTTTCTGAGTGGAATCATAACTAATTAAACTGAGGTGCATGTGTGGATACACGAGGGAAAGTTCTCAAGCCGACATATTTTCAAAAACCGGAACAAATGAATACCGCATATACTGGCGATTTTTGAAGTCCTAATTTTGAAGCTAATTTTAAAGAGGTCGAGATATAAATTAGAGGATGTACAGCTAATTTTAATATATCGTCTATAATGCGACTTCTTCAGACTTAGTTTCAAAAGTAGGTCTTAAAAAGTCGCATGATAATCGAGTATATACGGTAAATATTAGATATTCTGAATTTTAGAGGGCAAGATATTTTGGGTGGTCCAAGAACATTTCTATGTCGCTCGGGCGCATGAATATATATATATATATATATATATATTCAATTTGCAAACGAGTTATTACGCGACCTAGGATTCTACCATGAGTGGTGCCTTCAGGCGATTTGCAAATCGCCTGAAGGCACCACTCATGGTAGAATCCTAGGTTGCGTAATAACTCGTTTATAAATGGAAAATATTCAAAAGTTCTACAATATAATTGTATTGAACACTTTTAATATAAATGTGCACTGGTCTAACATTATTATGACCAGAAACTAAGTAATTAAAAAATCAATATATATATATATATATATATATATATATATAATCTCTCTGTGTGTGTGTGTGTGTGTGTGTGTGTGTGCATTAATGAATATAAATATGAGTATACACTCAAATATACGTAGGCATAAACAGAGTTATTAGTTTTATATTAATAAATATACATATTATCTTACGTTGGTTACACGAATCGGAGTTTCATGCACTACGCAATCATCAGATGCATATTACAAAGTGACCGCTTAAGAGATTTAAATTTACGTTCACTCAATGTTTGTGGAAATTAAATCATACAATGTTAGGGTACTGTTTCTTTTTTTAATTTATCAAGAGTATAATTTAAATAGACAAAAATTACATGCTGATAAATAATTAAAATTAAAACAAAATTAAACTTCTGTGAGATGAATTAAAATAATACATAATTATTATTTATAATAAATATCTGCGGGGAAAAGAAAAGAGGAAAGAAATCAAAGGAGTGAGAAAGAAAGAACCAAACGCATAAGGAAATCTACGTTAATCTGGTTAATGTTAAGTATTAGAGTAACTATTTTTTTATATGGCATCATGTGGCCATCACTTCGGTTTTTTGTTAAGTAAATTAGGATTATTTATTTGATTTAAGATGGCAAGTCTTTCTAAAAGACATCTATCTCTTTTTTCATTATAAGAAAAACTCCGAGTCGTGCCTCTAACGTAGGATAATATGCATATTTATTAATAAATATACACATAAACACACACACATATATAAAATTATTTGTTTGAACATTATTTTTAATCGATACTCATATGTGAATAGATATCCTGGTTTGAATCAAACAGTATATTTATTTCTACCGGCCTGATTATTTACGATAAAGTTTTGTACGAAAATGTGCGTCATTCGGCAGGATTTGAACCTGCAACCCCTATCCACATAGGGGAAGCTACCATGTGATTTGACACGTCTTTGACCTCTCAAACACATCTGACCATTAGTCTAAATGAGGTTCTAATCAAGCCTATATAACACAGTTTTCGATTTATCGCAATAACCATATCTGCTCTGAAATGTATCTTAATGTCAACATGTTACGGAAATTAACGAAGATTAACGAAACTTGGTTATAAACAACCGACAATTTGAAATGATTTGTTTGAACATTATTTTTAATCGATACTCGTATTTGAATAGATATCCTGATTTTAATTAAACAGTATATTTATTTCTACCGGCCTGATTATTTACGATAAATTTTTGTACGAAAATGTGCGTCATTCAGCAGGATTTGAACCTGCGACACCTAGCAACATAGGGGAAGCCACTAATTGATCTGGTGCGTCTTAGACCACTCGTCCCTGTCTCTTGTCGCTCTCAATATTTTTTCTCTTGGTATTTCTCCCAAACCCCGTTCCGCCATCCATTTGTCCATGCCTATCAGATATGTCTCACGCTACTTTCCCCCGTCTCTCTTTCCGTCCATCTGTCCTGTGAGTATTAAATTCTCCAGGCCATCCTTCCTCATTATGTGTCCCAGGAACCTCGATTGTCTCGTCCTGATGAAGAAAACTCATACTTAATATGAGTTTTCGTCCCGTTTGCATTCTCTCCATTGTTGCTCTCGTGCTCAGTCCATGGTATCCTCAGCATCCTTCTGTAGAACTACATTTCTGCTGCCGCAAGCCTCTCTTTCATCCTTGAGGAGATGGTCCAATATTAACTGCCATACAGTAGGACATATATCACATCGCAGTCCAGCACTCTTTGTTTCCAGTGAGATTTTTTGTCTCTCATTACTCTTTTTATCTTTTGAAATGCGTCCTTGGCCACACCAATGCGTCTTGGGATCTCATTGTCGCACTTTCAATCCTCTTCCAAAACACTTCCCAGGTATTTAAATTTCTTTAAGAGGGCGTATTCGCCAGGGTTGTATTAAAAGCTTAGGATATTTTACAAATATCAATAACAAATCCAGATACTTGAGACAGATATAAAAAAAAAAATGGTACTTAATTAAAGAGAGTAACGATATTTAATGGAGTAGATAGCCTATCATCTGGCTCACATTCTTACCCGTTTTTTTAACAGAAGTAGAGGTTCATTCATGGTTTCCTATTTAGGATTGGGTTTCCAGGTCCTTCTAAAGTCCACTTCAACTCTATACTCCTCAGGTGTTTACCCAAACTCTGAAATTTTATTCGCTAATTAAATCTTGACCACTTCAAGTCTAGAATTAGCTGTCCATCTTTCCTGTTATCTTGCTCTTTGTTACACTAATACATCTCCACACATTACCCTCTACTTTGAGTAGCTCTTGGGCCTTATATTGGGTGAAGATTAGTAAAAAATTTTAAATGAAATGTGCTTTTTTTTAATGCTGTGTCATTTTAAGAACGAAGTGAACATGGCTCTCTACAAATCCTTTTTTTTATTATAAATGAATTGCCATAACCACAGTGAAATATACAATTTTTAAATAAGAGAAAAAAATTTTTAACTCAGAGAAAGACAGTTAAAGAAACGAACTACGAATTAGAGATGTCAAAATAAGAACAGGCACAGAATTTGGATGTGCGTTGAGTGCAGTGGACACGAGAAATCGGAGAGCCAAGGTATTTATCTGCCTCTTCTCCCTCCAGCTATGAGTTAAATAGCAGGACATATTGGTTTCTATAGCCTTGGTAATAGTAATGGCAACCAACTACGGGAAAATCTTCTGCCTAGTCAGTCATGTTTCTTTCGAGACATGATCGCCCAAGCGTGTTTCACTGACTGATAGAACTTTAATTATTTGGTAAGTATTTTAACAAATTACAGAAAATGTGGTGCAGAAATCTGAAGGACATTGGTATAGTGAAAGATGCCTTCCAAAAGCTATAAGAATAATACGAAACAGAAAAACTTTGTTAGAAACCTATAAAAAACTTATGAACAGCTGTGTAATATCGATCTTTCCGTATGACAGGACCAATTTCCTCACAGGTGAAGATGAAACTTGAAGGAAAAGAAATGTGACTACGCTGAATGATGAATGACATAGAAAAAACATGTGAGCAGTAAGGAAGTTTTAAAAAAAATGAAAACAAAAAGGACACTTGTACTAAAATCAGAAAAAAAGACAATTTAATTTTTAGTCACATGCTAAGGAAAAGAGGCTAGGAGAATTTAATGCTCGTAGGACATATTGAAGGCAAAAGAAACAGAGGGAATCATTGAATAAATTACAGAACAATCTCAGTTTTTTCTCTTTTTTTTCAATTGGAGTAGATAGACTAAACTATCGCCCGGTTCACCCTCCACCCACGTCTATTGAACAGGTGAAGAGGCTCGTCCCTTGTTTCCTGTTTAGGATGTGTTTTCCAGTTTTCTCTTTTCCAATCTTCTCACTTTTTTCTCTTTTTTTTTTTCAATTGGAGTAGATAGACTAAACTATCGCCCTGTTCACACTCCACCCACGTCTATTGAACAGGTGAAGAGGCTCATCCCTTGTTTCCTGTTTAGGATGCGGTTTCCGGGTTTCTCTTTTCCAATCTTTTCACTCCTATGTAGCCCCCTGCACATCAGTGGCGTTACCTCCTTGCTCGGGGTGATATGATTAAAAAAATAAAATAAAAAAAAAATAAAAAACTTTTATAAAAGATGGCAAAACATTCTTGGGAAGGGTAGTAAGAGAACACATTTACAGATAGGAAGTTATGGAGAGCCAAAATAGCCCACCCCAAGAAGGGATTAAGCACCTAAAAGAAAATCTAAATTTATCATAATCTTAAATAATTTATCATAATCCTAAATAGCTCAAATACTAATATCTGTGTGACTTAAGCAAAAGAAATAAGAAAAACGTAAAATTAAAAAAAAAATAGTTACAAGTTGTGGAAACGTATGCAAGAATTCTACCAATTGTACGAGTTTCATAATATTGAAATGTTACTTCTTGTTTTTTCATTAATGCGTCTTATCTCGTTGCCACAGACGCCACGTTGCAAGCCTATGGCTAGACTATCGCTATTTCCATGGCAAATGTTCAGCTGACCTTTCTTTCATCAACCCAAACCTTTATAGTTACAACGCGCCATGCTATTTTCACGGAGTCGGATCATTATTTTGCCCGTATTCCAAACATAAGGAGAAAGTTCAACTCACATACCTTTTTTCCCAAGATGTGATATTTTGAGGAACAGGCTGCGTGAATGCTTCCCTGAAGCAATCTTAATCTGTTCAAGTTGAGAGTTAATTATTATCTATCCTGCTTATTCTTATAGTTATCACTCCTGCTCTTTCATTCGTATCACATACCTCATTCATCATAACTATTTTAAAATTAACCGACTACCTTGAGGGGTTTTGTGTCTTATATTGGGGTAACTTTGGTACCAAAAAGATTTTAAAAAATGAATAATAATTTTTACTCAGTATAGGAAACTACAAGAACTCCTACTCCTAGCTAAAGAGAGTGACAAAGAAAGGACTACAAATAAACTGCAAGAAAACTGAATGCATGGTCATCAGCAAAAAGAGCAGCCCCAAAAGGCAAATACAGGTGAGGGATACTAAAATCAAGCAGGTACAAAATTTAAATACTTGGGAAGTGTTTTAACAGAACATGGAAAGTGTGACACAGAGATCCGAAGGCAAATTGGCATGGCGAAGGACGCATTCCAAAAGCTGAGTAGATTAGTAAAAGACAGGAAAATTACACTAGAAACAATGAAGAGATGACAGGATTGCTACGTGATGTCAGTTCTTCAATATGGCAGTGAATGCTGGACAATATCATCGAAGAAGAAATTGAAGCAAATGAAATGTGGTTCTACAGAAGGATGCTGCAGATATCATGGATCGAGCATGTGAGCAATGATCAGGTTTTGGAAAGGATGGAAACGAAAAGGAAATTAATGCTGAACATCAGGAAAAGACAGTTTTTTTGTTTGTTTGTTTTTTTGTTTTTTGTTTTTTTTTAATCATATCACCCCGAGCAAGGCGATAACGCCACTGATGCGCAGGGGGCTACGTAAGAGTAAAAAGATTGGAAAAGAGAAAGCCGGAAACTACATCCTAAACAGGAAACAAGGGATGAGCCTCTTCACCTGTTCAATAGACGTGGGTGGAGTGTGAACCGGGCGATAGTTTAGTCTATCTACTCCAAGTGGAAAAAAAAAGAAAGAAAAGAGTGAAAAGATTGGAAAAGAGGAAATCGGAAACCGCATCCTAAACAGAAAACAAGGGATGAGCCTCTTCACCTGTTCAATACACGTGGGTGGAGTGTGAACCGGGCGATAGTTTAGTCTATTTACTCCAATTGGAAAAAAAAATAAAGAAAAGAGTGAAAAGATTGGAAAAGAGAAAACCGGCCTGGGACATGCAATGAGGAAGGAGGGCTTGGAGAATCTGATACTAACAGGCCAGATAGAGGGAAGGAGAGACACGGAAAAACAGCGTGTAACGTACTTGACTAGCCTGAGCAAGTGGATGACAGAACGGGTGTTGCGTGATGTAACAGGAGAAGGCGTGCTAAGAGCCTCCAAGGATAGGGAGATGTGGAAGGCCATGATCACCTACGTCCTGAAAGGACAAGGAACATAGAAGAAGAAGATAATCAACTCGGTTATCAACTCGAGTGTTGGTTAAAATCCTAAGCGTCTTCCCGTTGCCTTCTCCCTTGAGTCGATGCACAATATTTTCTCTTATTTATTGAACGATTCGCTTCTTTTTCTCTATTTATAAAATACATATTGACGATAAAGTTACTATTAACGCTGGTTTTCATTGCTTCACCAGACAGTTTATCTTAACAGTAAAATAGAAGAAAAGAAACATCTGGAGAGCAAATGAAGTGCGTAGACCTTGATAAAGAGAAGGCGGTCACTTTGTCAATAGTACTCTCTTCCCCGTTCCTTCAGCGTCCATATATCTCAGCTGAATGAAGCAGACGTAAAGGCCACAGTGTGGGCGGTAAAAATTATTTAGGCCACGTCTGTCCTATTTATATGACTGATTCTGTCATTCGAGTTTTCTACTTTACATCTTTCGCTATTCAAATTGATTCGTGCCATTGTGGACAGCTCACAGATTACAAAAGTGTGTGGAGTTACCAGGTGGTTAGAAATTGTCCCGTCACCTAAAGGTAAAATTCCGAGCCTAATACAAGAGCAAAATTCTTGGGTACACCCAACATCCGCGTTCCCCAAGCCCAATTTGCGTCACGAGAAGAAAAGAAAATGCGGTCGTTACAAAATTTCGATTATTTTGTTAAATTTTTGCATAATGTAAAAAAAAAAAAAATATAGAGTTGCTCCGAAAGTAATGAATCCTGTTTATTTTGACGGAGGCAACAAAGTACAATAATACTGTTGGATGAAGCAAATTTCCAGTTATACAATTTTTCAACACTGCCTACTCTTTTGAGATTGACTTCGTTTTGAGGGTTAACCATTGTGCAGGAGCCGTCTCGAACACGGTTTTCCGCATACACTCATTACCACCCGCGTCGCTGTTCTCACATCCATTGTTTGATCTTTGTACTCCATCATAACGTCTCGATGAATGTCAATGGGTGCATATGTTTCAGCGAGGAAGAATTCAATGAAAATCTGTTAGGCATTGATTTTCATATCTGGCGCAATTTTGTCAGCACGCTAGCCAACTGCTTTATGTTGGAAGGAAATAAAAATGTGGGTTATCAGCAGTCAGTAGCTGTCAAGTTTTTTTTTCGATACCACCAGCATCCACCGCTGACATCGTGAACAAAAATATTATTATTATTTTTGTTTTTTAAATCATATCACCCCAAGCAAGGCGGTAACGCCACTGATGCGCAGGGGGCTACGTAAGAGTAAAAAGATTGAAAAAGAGAAAGCCGGAAACCGCATCCTAAGCAGGAAACAAGGGATGAGCCTCTTCACCTGTTCAATAGACATGGGTGGAGTGTGAACCGGGCGATAGTTTAGTCTATCTACTCCAATTGGAAAAAAATAAAGAAAAGAAAAGATTGGAAAAGAGAAAGCCGGAAACCGCATCCTAAACAGGAAAAAGGGATGAGCCTCTTCACCTGTTCAATAGACGTGGGTGGAGTGTGAACTGGGCGATAGTTTAGTCTATCTACTCCAATTAGAAAAAAAATAAAGAAAAGAAAAGAGAGAAAAGATTGGAAAAGAGAAAACCGGAAACCGCATCCTAAACAGGAAAAAGGGATGAGCCTCTACACCTGTTCAATAGACGTGGGTGGAGTGTGAACCGGGCGATAGTTTAGTCTATCTACTCCAATTGAAAAAAAAATAATTTTCTGGTTTCTTAATATTTGCATTTGTGGGTTATTTAAACCCGAAAAATTTGAGGGGATTAGAAAGTTATTTTTTATTTTTGCGAGTGAATATTGCATCTACAATTTGTCGAAAGTAGCAATGTTATTTTTTTTCCTGATACAGTGTCTATTATTTAATCCATATTTGTGGGAGAAATGATGGATTTATACCTCTCCCAAGAGTATTTGAGCGTAAGTGATCCCAAACTCTGTTTTACGATTTCTCATTCCGGTATCTTAGTGGGTTCCTCATGCTAATGACCATGCATAGACATTAAAAAAAAAAAAAAAAAAACAAGAGCGCCACAGATAGTCTATCTTTTTCAAAACAAAGCTTATCAAATTTCACATAAATTTATCAACTCATTTGATCTACTTTAATTGAAAGAAAGCTTTTGGTCTCAGTAAATATATTCATAAAAAGAGAGGTCGCCAACAAAGACTAAGAAACGCTGTTCTGCGTCACGTATTTCTTGATATGTGCTACATAAGATTTTAAGAAAGCTAACGAATTTTTATCACTACTCACTCGCTTAAGAAAATCTAGGAGACAAAGATTCATTTAACACTTTTAAACATTAGAAACGTTTCCAATGTATCCTAGTGTCACATTGGGTATGTCAATGTAACATGTAGATAAGAAAACAATAGATAAGTGAAGTGATTGGTGACTCAACGTCAGAAGTGAATACCTACATTACGAATGAAATTGAAAGTACAACCTTGATCAACTAAGACAGGCTTGTTATCTGTTACACTGATATATCCCGAAAAGGAATACAGTATAAAATGATCAGATGAAGAATGGAACTCCGCACCAGAAATAGGAAATATAGATTTATTGTACTAAGGTACAATTAACAATAATACACATATAGGCAAGACCACGGGTTGGAGCGGAATCGACTATCGAATAGTGAATGCCTTCGCCTAAGACCTTTCTGTATTTACTAGCCTTCCCACGCAAGGCCAGATGTGACACATGGTCATTTTATAGTGGGTATTCCCGGCCATATAGCCGGGCCAAAAAATGTCTGTCTATTTTTCCCCAGTCGTGGTTCTACCATTCGGCGGAACCACGACTGGGTTAGTGCTCTCTGCTCGGAAGCAGACAGCGCCCTCAAGCCGAAGGCAGAGAGCTGACAGTGTCATAGAGCAGTCAGGCGAATGCCTAATACCTTTCTGTCTTTAGGAGTGGACCCATTGAAACCAGAAAGATATATGTGTTTTTGTTTTCCATGTCGACAATTTGTAAAAATATACTCAGTTTTAATCCGAGATTATGGATAGTAGGTTTAAAAAAAACAAAGACAAGAGGAAAACTGTATTTTAAATCGCCTACGCTTTTCGTCCGTGATGGACTTTTTCAAGGCAGAAAGATATATATGTTTTCATCACGGACGAAACGCGTAGGCGATTTAAAATACAGTTTTCCTCTTGTCTTTATTTTATTTAACCATACTGTCCATAATCTCGGATTAAAACTGAGTATATATATATATATATATATATATATATATATATATTGAAAGTACGTATATTTTGGCAGCATCCTTTCTTTTAAACACGTTGTGTTAAACGATAGAGACAACTTAGTCTTCCAGATTTTCTTTTGTATTTTCTCATATTTTCTAATGAGGCATTTTATTTCCGAATTATATTTCTGTAAAAATTGTCCAAAGTTTATCCGAGTACTTTCGAACATCATCGTTCATCATCAGGGTCAAAATTACAGTTTAAATATTAAAAATTGCCTTGGAGCAGGAAAAAGTGTTACATTATTATGAAGAAACTTTATAAACGTTAAGAATTTTATTAAAAATTCAAGGGAAGTAATAATGTAAACAGACATGCACGCGTGAAGATATGTGTTCACGTAGATGCGTGAGTCATCAATAATATGGAATACTTGGGATTGTTAAAGAGTTTTAAATACCGTAAAAAATACGTTAGGGAATTTAAATTTCGAGGAAAGTAATTATGTGAATTATCTAATTACTCAGAGGCAAATAATTATTTACCTTTATTATATTTCATATAAACCCTCTAAAAACAACTCAGTATTTGTCCAGAAACTTGGTAATCTGTGCGATTGATAAGAGGTTTATTACTTCTGATATGAAGTGCGTCTAAAATTTTTAGGCGTCTAATATCTGTGTGTTGATCTATACTTTTAGTATTGTCTATAAAAATTTTACGAATGTCAGAATGCGGAAGGGAAACAGTATGTCATATAAGATGATGTGTAATGGCGCTAGAATCATTTAAATGTGTAGTTAATCAACTATATATATATATATATATATATATATATATATATATATATATATACTATTCGGAAATAAAAAGCCTCATTAGAAAATATAAGAAAATACAAAAGAAAATCTACAAGACTAAGTTTTCTCTATCGTTTAACACAACGTGTTTTATATATATATATATATATATATATATATATGTGTGTGTGTGTGTGTGTGTGTGTGTGTGGTAAGGCACTATGATACCATTCGGTCTCTGTACTTTGTATTGGTTGCATTCATGATGACCATAACTAACCCATACGCGCTTTGGTTCTGAATTTAGATCAACGATTTAACGCTAAATAAAAGCAGCCAAGTTAGTCTTTCATTTTCAAGTCAAGGTTTTTTTTTATTTTATTTTGAGCCATGTAGTCCAAGCGCTATAAGAAGTAAACTTAAAGTCTAAGAGCCAAATGCTCTCTTAAGAATAATCATTTACTCAGATTAGAGGCTATGTCTTTATCTGTAATTGCACGTTACTAGCATTACGAACATGTTGTGTTCTCGGCCAGTTCTGTTTTGATTTTGATTGCGTTAAAAAGACATATGATGGCAATATGGTCGGACAATTGTGCGCGTGATTATCCTAATTTGTTTGTCTTTCAATCGGTGCTCTGTACCAGTTCTTTCTCCCAAGCTGTAAATAATAGATCACACATGCTGTAGATTGCTTATTTCATTTCAGTAGATATTTACTGTACTTTGTTCGCTTGTAACTTGTGAGGCCACGCGGCTAATGTAGGTCGTCTTTTATTGTTGATCTTATATTTTGAGAAACCTGCGTTACTCGAGTTGTAAAAATAAATTTATTCTACTAGTCATTTATAAACTCATTCTCCATTTAAGTATATCCCGTTCTCTTTTTATATAAGAGTGGATACGGAGGTCAACACTGAGTGACAGTTGTTTGTTTCATGCTTAAACACAATCTTCCGACATAAAGATTGCAACGTGGTATCATATTAATTCTGAGTTAAAAAAAACCTGTGCAGGGTAGTGCGTATGCAAAACCAGTGGAAACTGGACTAGCAGTAACTGAACAGTACTAAAAATAGAACAAAACACAATATCTCTAGATATGGATATCGGAATGCGATTAAAATGAATTGAAATTCCTTGAAGATTACTCTGATCAACAGATGTCGGAAGAAGGCCGGAGAACACATCAGCCGAAACGTCGTGCTAGCAGTAACAAAGATGATGCCATTAGAAAGAGAGAGAAATTGTTAACAGGGGAATATTCAAGCCGATGTCGAGATAAATACAGACCTGATTTGTAGATTAATTATTTTTTGAAATACGATAAAGGTTTACGTTGGTCTTGTAGATAAAAAAAAAAGAAATAAATATCTTTATCATCTGCATTTTTCACACATTTAACCCAGAGGTGTTCAGTTTTTTGTTTTTTGTTTTTGTTTTTTTTTTTTCAAAGAGGATCAGATTTGATAATGTCAGGGCCAGCCATTCTGCTTGGCGTTCTTGGAACCATTAAAATTAATTGTAAATAAACTATCTTATGAAAATTTTATTGCAAATAGTATATTTTAATTTCTTAACTTTGATGACAAATAAATTTAAACAGGTCTTACCAAAATCACCCAGCTTGTCATATCGGAAGCGTATATAAAAATGAAGTAAAATATATTTGAGAAAAAAGAACTTCTAGGAAGTTATATTATATTTCAAGTTAATTTTAAACATTATATATTATTGGTAATTAATGTTGTCTGTCATGTTTTAAGTTAAAAAAAACAAAACAAATAGGAACATAACAACAACATTCATCTAATTCAGTCAGTTAAGTACCATACGTGATACACGCTTGGGCGATCATGTCTCGAAAGAGACATGACTGACTGGACAGAAGATTATCCCACAGTAGGTTGCCATTGCTTTCTGCGGTAGATTGGTTGCCAGCCAAGGCCATAGAACCCAATCTGTCCTGTTATTTAACCCATAACTGGAGGGAAGATACGGATTAATATCTTTCCCAGGGGTATTTGTGCGCAAATGAATGCAAGGAATTCAGCTGGAATTCGAACTCGGCTCCCTGAATCCTCGTTCCGAGTCGATATCCACTGCACCACAACGAAGAAGTAGAAAACATAAAATGACACAAGTCCAAATGTCCAAATATATTTAGAACGGATTTTGAGCAACACAAAATAAACTTAATTCACTAAGATTTTGGAATTTATCTATATCAGATGACGAGAAGAACTTGCCCGCACTAATGTAAAAGGTAATACTTAGATCTGGACTGTAGTACATAGGCCGGGTCTGGTTCAAAGGCAGGCATTTTAGAAATAGGTTAGAAAATGCCATGGTCAGGGTCACACCATCAGAGGATGGCCACCGAGTGTCTTTTGTCATCTTTTGGTAAAACATGAATTTGCATTTCTTAGGTGTGTACTTTCTATACTCTGATTGACAATACTGGCGAGCCGTTAGTGATACATTCTATGGCAGAGGATAGGGACCATACGAAATTAAACTGTAAGCCGTAATTTTCCCCCAGGCGGGACGTTGTAAAAAGCCGCTATTTTTACCCTCCTACGACCACAACTATTAGTTCCCATAATACTACACAACTTTCATTCCTCTTCAAACGACTCCTTACATTATTGACCAAGTACATTGCCATAGGATGTGTGTTGTGGTGCAGTGGATATCGGCTCGGAACGAGGAACCGAGTTCGAATTCCAGTTGAATTCCTTTGCTTTCACTTACGCGCAAATACCCTTGGGAAAGGTATTAATCCGTCTATTCCCTCCAGTTATGGGTTAAATAATAGGACAGATTGGGTTCTATGGCCTTGGCTGGCAACCAATCTACCGCAGAAAGCAATGGCAACCTACTGCGGGATAATCTTCTGCCCAGTCAGTCATGTCTCTTTCGAGACATGATCGCCCAAAGCGTGTATCGCGTATGGCACTTAACTGACTGACTGACATTGCCATAAGGCAAGTGAGCAGAAACGCCACAATGTATTTTTAGACGTTATCTTTTAATTACCTTCCTACTTATATTTTGGCGGGTTCGTTAATGACTTCCGGTTAAGTTTTTAGTTCCTTACATTTATTCTGAAAGATTGCTAAATATTAAATTGGCTCATAAATGATTTTCGCTTTTGCATATCAACTTTATTCTTCAGAAGAATATTTTACTATTACATGTTTTCAATTATATTGAAGATATGTCTGTGTCTGTGTCTGTCTGTGTCTGTGTCTGTGTCTGTCTGTGTCTGTGTGTGTCTGTGTCTGTCTGTGTCTGTGTCTGTGTCTGTGTCTGTCTGTGTCTGTCTGTGTCTGTGTCTGTGTCTGTGTCTGTCTGTGTCTGTGTCTGTGTCTGTGTCTGTCTGTGTCTGTGTCTGTGTCTGTGTCTGTGTCTGTCTGTGTCTGTGTCTGTGTCTGTCTGTGTCTGTCTGTGTCTGTGTCTGTCTGAGTCTGTGTCTGTGTCTGTGTCTGTCTGTGTCTGTGTCTGTGTGTGTCTGTGTCTGTCTGTGTCTGTGTCTGTGTCTGTGTGTGTCTGTGTCTGTGTCTGTGTCTGTCTGTGTCTGTTGTCTGTCTGTGTCTGTGTCTGTGTCTGTCTGTGTCTGTGTCTGTGTCTGTGTCTGTGTCTGTCTGTGTCTGTGTCTGTCTGTGTGTGTGTCTGTGTCTGTGTCTGTGTCTGTGTCTCCCACCTCTTCGCTATCATTATCACACTCCTCCTCTGTCGTCTTTTAAGCACTTTTTATAGATTGAGTGACAATTCCAATTTGCATAGGTGGAAAGAGAGTCTCGTGAAAGTATCTGAATCCGAGATCTATATTTTTTAAATGTACTACTCATAAAGCCGACATTTTCTTTTTAGTGATGTTTTACACGAGAGACACACCCGACGTTTTTGTCCAGGAGGTAAGCTGTTTTCTGCAGTGTTACTTATATAGTTATCGTTATTTGTAATAATACTTATCAGTGAGCTTCTCGATGCTGATTGAGTAAAATTCCGCAGATTTTGATGTGAAAAAGCTTTCAACGAGCTCTTGAATCTGGTTTTCATTAAAGAAAATTTTTCCCATCAAAGTTTTTTACAATGATCGAAAAACGTAATAATCGGTTGGTGCAAGTTCAGATGAATATAACGGGTTGCGTAGAACAGACCAGCCACGTTCTTACGTTATTCTTGCGTTGTTATGGAAGAGAACAAGGTTGTTTTTCCTATTGACGAACGCAGGGCGCTTTTCGACTAAACTTTTATGGACACCTTACAGCTGCTGGACGTATAAATGTGCATTTATAGTTTCATTGTGTTTTAAGGATTTTAAATGACTATTATCTCGACGATCCCTCTGCACACATAACATTACTTTTCTTCCATGGAGCTCAGGTAATTTGTGGGTGAGTTGTAGAAATTTATTGTTCCCTAGCCAATGAATTTCACGTAAACCACTGTTGTATATTATTCTACTCCAAATTTATTCTTAACTGTCTTGTTAGTTTATTGATCTTGTTTTGCGACATATCAACTTCTAGAGATGATTTAATGCCGAAATCTAAATATTTTGAACACAATTTTATGGCTTCAACAAAATATATTTTGAACTCAATTGTATATCTGCCAATTGTATGGTTGGTCATTTTACTATAAATGTTTGTAATTCTACTATAAAAATGTATTGCTTGTCATTTTGCTTTAAAAATGTATTGTTGCAACTTAGTAGCATTATTCACTTGTTTGGGATGAATTGATTAAAATATATATATATATATTCACCATTATTTACAATGACTTGGCTCTTATCCGGAAACTTTTCGATATCTTTCGAGTAAAATTCAGCAGGTATTGATGTGAAAAAGTTGTTAAAGAATTCTTGAATCTGATTTACATTAGAGAAAGTTTTCCCGCCATCAAAGCGTTTTGCAGCGACCGAAAAAGGTAATAATCGGTTGGTGCAGTTTCAGATGAATATGACGGTTGGGTAGAACAAACCAACCGTGTTCCAAATGTTGTGCCGGTGTTGTAGGCAGCCTTGCGTTGTCATAGAATAGAACAGTACGATTTACTTTTTACACTGTTTATATTCTGACTGTTGTCATCATCTTTGTTGTCGTCATCACAAAATCTCGGTCATTGTGCCATCTGGAATTTCTCAGGTGTATTTTGATCTGGGTAACCTACAAGGAATTCTGAACTGAACCCTTTATTTAATTTCTGAGTGAAGAGTGTTTTCGTTTCACTACTTGTGGCGCAGTGGATATCGGCTCGGAACGATAAATCGGAGAGCCGAGTGCGAATTCCAGTTGAATTCATTGCATTCACTTACGCGCAAATACCATTGGGAAAGGTACTAATCCGTTTCTTCCCTCCTGTTATGGGATAAATAAAATGACAGATTGAGTTCTATAGCCTTGGCTGGCAACCAATATACCGCAGAAAGCAATAGCAACCTACTGCAGGATGATCATATGCCCAGTCAGTCGTGTCTCTTTCGAGACATGATCGCCTAAGCGTGTATCACGTATGACACTTAACTGACTGACTTATGGCTAATGATATCTTATCTAGTTTTTAATTTTATGTAGTATTATTCAGTTATTGATCACCAGTTTTCATTGAGTGCAAGTACAAACTGCTCGACCAAGTGATTGAAGTCAGTTACTATGCCACCAAATTTACAAACAAATACTGTGATCCGCTAGTCCTACGGGGCATTAGCCTAGTGGATTAAGGCGTTGGTTTGTGACATGTCCCGGAAAGGTATATATATATATACGAGCCGTAGTGTGAAACCGCGGTAGGTTTTGGCTAGCTTGAGATTCTTTGTGTGTCTTTGCTCTACTTTTGTATATCGTTTGTACTTTGTATCGAGCACTTTTTCTTTTTCTTGTGGTTGGTTCTGTTTGGGTTTTTTTTTTCTTTACTGCGGAGTATCGTATGTCTTGTCTTTATTCCGCGGATTTCTTTTTTTTCTCCCCTTTTATCCGACGCCTTAGTGCACCGGATTGTAACGGAATTAGGTTCCGTTTGTTAGTGGTTTTTCTAAAGGTTTATCTTAGTATAAATTTACAACCTAAATACTTACAGAGTCTATTTATATTTTGAGTATATATATATATATATATATATATATATCTGATTTCAGATAGCTAAGCAGTTTAGGCAAATGTAACCGGCTAGAACAATCTAGGAAGTAGACGTAATGGACGGTACTTGCCGTATGCAGTGTCCTGAGACGTAGGCGTAGTCAATAGACGTAGACCAATAGCCGTAGACCTATGGACGTAGACCTCTAGTCCAAGACCTGTAGATCTCTAGTGGTAGACCTCTGGACGTCTTCTCCTTCGTCTGTATTTATGGCTGACACCAGCCAATCACATTAGTGTAAGGGGGAACCAAGGTGTATGCTTATTCATTACATATTCATTATATCAGTTTGTGATTAATGTAAACTGTAATTGTGTAAATAATGATAACTGTACCCAGTCTTTTCTCTCACTGTAAACTTCTGCGCACTATTAGCAGTCTTGCCTTGCTTAGAGGATTCAAAATCTATAAAAAAAATCCTTATCCCCGAAATACAGACAGAAGCATTATTCCTGTCGACAAGCGGAGGGCTCGTTTCGATTAAACATTTGTTAACACGTTACAGCTACTGGGCGTATAAATGCGCTTGATAATATCTAATGTTTGTTGTGGTGCAGTGGATATCGAATCGTAACGAGAGATCGGGGTGCCGAGTTCGAATTCTAGTTGAATTCGTTGCATTCACTTACGCAAAAAATACCTTTGGGAAAAGTATTAATCTGTCTCTTCCCTCCAGTTATGGGTTAAATAATAGAACAGATTGGGTTCTATAGCCTTGGCTGGCAACCAGTTTAACGCAAAAGGCAATGGCAACCTACTGCGGGATAATCTTCTGTCCAGTCAGTCATGTCCAAAAAGAGACAGGATCGCCCAAAGCGTGTATCACGTATGGCACTTAATTGACTGACTGAATATCTAAATAAATAATACCCCGCCAATCATACCGCACGCACAGCATTTCTTCTTCTTCATGTGCCGTGTCCCTTCAGTACGTAGGCGATCATGGACTTCCACTTGGCCCTGTCTCTTGTCGCTCTTAATACATTTTCTCTTGGTAACTCTTCTAATCCCCGCTCCGTCAACCATTTGCTCAGATCTAACAAGTTCGTCTCGCGCTACTTTCCCCTGTCTCTCCTTCCATGTATCCGACTTGTGAGTATCAAGTTCTCCAGGTCTTCTTTCCTCAGTACGTTTCCCAGGAACCTCATTTGTCTCTTCCTGATATTTATTATCTGTTTTCTTCTCGTTTGCATCCTTTCCAACACCTCATCGTTGAACACTTGCTCTGTCCATGGTATCCTCAGCATCCTTCTGTAAAACCACATTTTGCTGTCTCAAGCCTCTCCTTCATCATTGATGAGATCGTCCAGCATCTTTTTTTTTTAATGGAGCCTGATTTTTCGGGGCGGGTTGAGGAGGTTTATCCTTATCATCTTACCATCTTTTGCGCTGATGAATGTCGTATGCAAACTATTTTTAATACCTATTATGATATAATTAAGGAACATTTATTTTAGATGATACAATCGTCGTTAAAATTGCGTCCAAAAGATGGAAACTACTTATGACTCTGCATTAGCAAATGAAAAAAAGAGCAATCATTATTTCAAGGACAACACAGTAAACGTGAGGACATCATTTTGCGCACACTTATGACAATAATATGCTTCACTTGTTTAGAGGAAAGCCTACACGAAAAAGTTTTAAAAAATATATTAAGACTAGCAGTATAACCCGGCGTTGCTCGGGTGTAATGAAAACTAATCCATGGTTCTGGAGCTCAGACTCTTTGGACGTTGGCACGAAAGACTAAAAAACAATAGTTGTTTCCAGTTAAAGCGAAACCGTAGCTTGAAAAAAAAATGAATGGATGTAAGTCAAATTTTGATCTCCTGGTATCGATATCAAATTTTCTGCACTACTGTAAGAACTGCAACCTTGAAACTTCTGAATATCGTTTCTTATATCTTTGTCTATGAGTGTATCAAATTTGATTAAAATCGGACCAATCCTTCTATAACCAGATTTTTTCGATTATCGATTTTCGATATTTATCGGGGGTACTTCGGCACAAAACCTAGCTAAGAACACTCGCAGACGCTTATAGTACAACTGTGTAAAATTTCAAGAAAATCGGTTCAGCTCCATTTATAAATAAGTTTAGATTTAGATCACCCCGTAGGATGTCTCTTTCCCAGGCAGCATTTCTTTTCCACGGTATTGCCATTAAACCGACTTTAAACCTCAACCTTGTGGTACATTCGGTAGCGACATGGGCACAGTTAAAAATACCTCTCTTATTACGAATATGTACACAGTACTCCAAACGGGGAGGTAGTGTAATAGCTATTGGTGCGGGCAGGCAAATCAGCAACACGTATGCGTGTGAGAATATGCTATCTATACTATTCGCAAATGTATGTATATTTTAAGATTAAAACTTGCAGATATATTTTTTTAAAGCACGCCTAGTTGTAACGACGTCTAAATTAGACTGGCTGCGGGATTGATTTACTGTCTGTGTTTTGGATAAGGATTCAAACGACCTGACTTTGTAAGAAGTCACATCAATCACCTATTTTCAGTATTTTGGGACAAAAATGTCATGACTCGGATTTCATAATCGCCTTCTTTCTGGGGCGGCTCAGTGCCTGTTGCATTACGTTGTCATCAAATATCAAACGGAAATCGGAAAGGCACTTTTCGCAGGGGATACATATAGTTTTTTTTTTTTTTTTTTTTAATCATTTCACCCCGAGCAAGGCGGAAACTCCACTGATGTGCAGGGGGTTACATAAATGTAAAAAGATTAATTAGAAAAGAGGGAGGAGTATAAACTAGTTAGAAAGGAACAATAGAAAGCAGGTGCGATGACAGATACATAGGTAGAGAGAAAGGGAAGGTTATACAGGGGTGGGGAGAGAGCTAGAGTCCAGTGGTTAGTAGATGAGTATTGACTTTGCATTTAAATTTCTGGAGGTTGTAGCCGTCAGGAAAGCAAGAATACGGGAGCGAGTTCCACAGGCGGGAAGTGCGAGAGAAGAAGCTGCAGGAGTAGAATTGTCGTCTGCATTTGGCTAACCTGACTGTGAATGGGTGGGACCCAGTTGCCAGTGTAGTAATAAAAACATGCGAGGCCAACACTAATCAACTTGTTTTTCACACGTTCGAACTCGCTTTTGAGAACACCAGTGTTTATATTTAGTGTATTCGTTTTTTTTTCTTATTCCTTTGTATCCCCACATCTTCCCCCATTTCTACTATTTTTATAGCCATCTTTCTGTTTTCCCATTCTTTTGATTTCCCTTTCTCTTCAATTCCCTCATCTTTCTATTCCCCTCTCTTATTATTTCTCTGTACTCAGAATGAAAAATCGGAGAGCCGAGTTCGAATTTCAGTTGGATTCCTTGTATTCACTTACGTACAAATACCCTAGGGAAAGGTATTAATCCGTCTCTTCCTTCCAGTTATGGGTTCAATAATAGGGCATATTGGGTTCTATAGCCTTGGCTGGCAACCAGTCTACCGCAGAAAGCAATGGCAACCTACTGCGAGATACATCTTCTGCCCAGTCAGTCATGTCTCGAAAGAACTTCTTTTTACCTGATGCAACTGTTACAGGCTTTGTTAAGTAAATCCTGAAAGCAATAAAATAATTAAAAAATGCTGTAAATTGATTGTTTACTATTAGATATTCAAACAGCGCATGAGTTTTTACACAATATACAAGGAACTAAATGTACGACACTGATGAACATGAGAGAAAACGTGTTTTTCTCTTAGAGTAACTTAAACACAGACGAACTCTGTCTTTTGATCGCCAAATCGTGTATCACGGATGGCACTTAACTGACTGACTGAACGTTTTTCCACAGTGTTATTATTTCTCCACCATCTTAATATTTTTCCATATTTCTATTTCCTCACTATCTTTTCCACAATCTTTTTAGTAGTCATCTGCAGATAGATCTGTTTCGCTGAATCACAGCTCATCAGTACGATTAGACATCCAATTGCTTTTAACCCAGGATTGAAACCCGAACGAATTGGCATCAGTCAGCGATTCTACCTCTGAGCTATAGGCGCTCGGTAGAAGGAGGCAGACTTTTAGCGTATGATATATCATACACCAGTGGCAGAGTGCTCTAATTCATTACTGAATGAGCATTATATATATATATATATATATATATATATATATATATATATATATATATATATATATATATATCAAAAACAATATTGCGAAAAATATCTGACAAAGTGGAAAGAGTTTTCTTGTGCGTTTCGTCCTTTAACAAATTTAAACCAATAAAGTCCCTAAGAACGAAACGCGTAACAAGAAAATTATTTTCACTTTGTTATATATATATATATATATATATATATATATATATCATCTGGAAACACATAAAATTATTTTCATTCAACTATCAAACCAACATCATTTGTAAGGGATTTATTGGAATCTTATTTTGAAATGTTTCTAAGGCTTTAACTTCACATTCTTCGAGAAAAAAGCAGATACCGATAAATATCGAAATCTTCTTACATTACATTCCAAACTCATGAAAAAAATTCTTGGAATGTTAACCAAAAAAGGAAACAAGGAATGAGAACAGCCCTTTTGGTTTTGCCTGTTCTTGAAATAGGGGCCACAGAGCTTAATAATTTAGGGCAAACGGAAGACGTCATTTTCCGACCGATGGAAGAAGTTTATAATAACTCGCGTCGAGGCAGTGTCATGGGGTCAAGCGAATGTCAGCCTGACGGCGTTGATGCGTAAATCCTTGCCCAATGGAAAACAGTGTATGAAAGTGAAAATTGACGTTACACAAACTTTCCCTCACGCGACATGACACCAACAGAGAAACGAATATTGACATTCCCTAGTTATCTGAGGGTGAAATATCAGAATCTATTATTTTTGGTCGACTAAATTTTGACCTTTTCTAGAGTTTTTATTTGCAAAGTCTCCTAAAAAGTTTTTCAAGGTCAACGGTTTTAAGAAAGTCATTTTGTATAGTCAGCCAGTTAAGTGCCATACGTGATGCACGCTAGGGCGATCATGTCTCGAAAGAGACATGACTGACTGGGCAGAAGATGTATCTCGCAGTAGGTTGCCATTGCTTTCTGCGGTAGACTGGTTGCCAGCCAAGGCTATAGAACCCAATATGCCCTATTATTGAACCCATAACTGGAAGGAAGAGACGGATTAATACCTTTCTTATTTGCGGTATTTGCTCGTAAGTGAATGCAAGGAATTTAGCTGGAATTCGAACTCGGTTCCTCGATTTCTCGTTCCGAGCCGATATCCACTGCACCATAACGCACATCTTTATCTATAGATAGCATTTGCAAAATTGTTTAGTCTCTCTTGTGAAATTGTTAACTGTATTTTTTTAATCAGTTTTAGTTTTGAAAAACTTCTTTTTACCTGATGCAACTGTTACAGGCTTTGTTAAGTAAATCCTGAAAGCAATAAAATAATTAAAAAATGCTGTAAATTGATTGTTTACTATTAGATATTCAAACAGCGCATGAGTTTTTACACAATATACAAGGAACTAAATGTACGACACTGATGAACATGAGAGAAAACGTGTTTTTCTCTTAGAGTAACTTAAACACAGACGAACTCTGTCTTTTGATTGAAAGACAAGTGATAGAAGTGACATGACAATGTTTTGTTAACATAATAGACATAATAAATTCATAATATGAGGAATAAGAATTTTTCATTCATCATTTCACGTTTTCAGTAATGGTTAAATGTATTATTACTGAACTCTATGAGAACGTCTAAGAATGGGAGTTTATTTTTTTTACAATGTTCATAGATAAAGAGCATTTTTCGAACGTGGTTTTGTATTATCAATTTTTATGTTTGTTTCAGCACACCTTATGTCCAGAAAAGAAAACATTCGTATAAACAGAAAAAAATTAGGTAAAAAGATTAATTGATGTAAATCGTCAGTTTTTAACAAAAGGCACACACACACACACACACACACACACACACACACACACACACATAGGTATGTATCAGTATATGTGAGTCAATGTATGTATGTATGTTTATATATATATATATATATATATATATGTGTGTGTGTGTGTGTGTGTGTGTGTGTGTGTGGTCAGGTGGTTAGAACGTTCGCTTTCTAACCATGAAGCCCGGGTTAGAATCTCAACATGATCGATTTGTCAGAAAGGTGACTTCTTCTGGGCACTTTTGGAAAATGCATGAAAAACCATACAACGGGTTGACCCAAGCCTTGTGAGTGAAATTGGGTAGACGTCTTTCTTTGAGGGGCTGTCAATAGCTGTGCTAACGAATTCAGAAAACATCATTATCGAGGGTTTGAGAGTTGTTCCTGGCGTTGTTCAGACTGTTGATCACGCTAGATAACGCGAAACTCTAAAGTAAGCATAGTTGAAGCATAAATCAGATGTGAGCTCCGTAGGTGCCTGAACAAGCGTCTGCAATAGGGATTAGCTGACCGCCCCAGTAGACAGGTATGGTTGAATATGCGTGGCCACCCATTATATATATATGTGTATGCGCGTATAAGTTTTTTTTTGTTAATCATTTCACCCCGGGCAAAGCGTAAATGCCACTGATGTGCGGGGGGCTACATAACTGAAAGAAAATTAATTAGAGGAGGGAGAAGAGGATTACAAACCAATTAGGAAGAAGCAATAGAAAGATGAAAATGCAGGTGTGATGACAGTTGCAAGGGGGGAGAGAAAGGGAAGGATATACGGGGTGGGGGAAGGGCTAGAGTCAAGTGGTTAGTAGATGAGTATTGACATTGCATTTAAATTTCTGGAGGTTGTAGCCGTCAGGAAAGCAAGAATATGGGAGCGAGTTCCACAGCCGGGAAGTGCGAGAGAAGAAGCTGCAGGAGTAGAATTGTCGTCTGCATTTGGCTAACCTAACTGTGAATGGGTGGGACCCAATTGCCATTCTGGTTGCACGAGTAAACACATGTTGAGGAGGCACCAGTGACTTAAGTTCATCTGAGCAGAAGCCATGAAAGTATTTATAGAACAGACAAAGGGAGGCAACATCTCGTCGGTGGGGAAGTGGCTGTAGTCGAGCCGCCAAGTCAGCACCTATCACGTTACTAACTCTCCTTTGGAGCCTGTCGAGAACACTGAGGTGAGCGGCAGGGGCGCCTGGCCATAAATGGCAGCAGTACTCGATGCATGGTCGAATGGTAGACTCGTATATATGCAGAATGGATTCAGGCGGAAAGAACGTCCTGGATCGACACAGTGACCCAACCTTCTTAGCAGTGGATTTAGCTATGGATTCGATGTAGCGGTTCCATTTGAGATCAGAAGAGAGGGTAAGGCCGAGGAGGCGCATCGTATTGCACTCAGGGAGAATCGCTTGGTCCATGCTTATGGGAGGCAGGAGAGGTTGCCTGTAATGGTTGACAGACAACAGCTTGGTCTTGGACGCATTGAAGTTGACAAGCCGCTTCTTGCCCCAATTCACCACAGAGTGTAGATCCCGTTCAAGGTCAGCAGCGAGATTGTGTCTGTCCGCCATGCCAGGTTTCTTACTGGAGCGGGAGTATATTGTCGTGTCATCTGCGTAGATGCCCACTTGAGACTTGATCTCATCTGGAAGCTCATTGATGAAAATAAGGAAGATCGTCGGGCCCAGGATAGAGCCCTGGGGTCACCGGCATTCGTGCTGTAGGATGAGGAGGCATGCCCATTCAAAATGACCTTCATTTTAAGGTTGTTTAAAAAAGACTGGCTTAGGTCAAGCAGGCGTCCGGTAATGCCGTAACCCCGTAGCTTGCAAAGGAGGCCAGAGTGCCAAACTCTGTCAAAAGCCTTGGAGATGTCCAGAGCAACTGCACGAGCTTCGCCTGACTCATCGAGGGTCTGCAGCATGTACTCTGTAAAGGTTGTTAGCATATCGGCAGTGGACCTGGCAAAGTAGAAGCCATATTGCTTGTCAGAGAAGAGTTGGTGGGCAGTAAGATGTTGAACTATTTCAGCATTCATTATGGCCTCGAACACTTTCCCGAATATCGGTAGAAGACTGATAGGGCGATAGTTGGATGGGTCCGAGGGTTCACCACAATTCTTAAAAACAGGAACGACTGAAGAGAACTTCCAGCATGCAGGAAAACAGGAAGCAGAAAGGCGGTATTTAAACAGTTTAGAGAGGACAGGGGAGAGTTCAGGGGCACACCTCTTAAGGACTATCAACGGGATTCAGTCGTCACCGCTCGCCTTATGGGGGTCAAGTTTTGAAATTACTCGGGATACTACCTTCGGGGTGATATGTACGTCGTGCAGTTTGGCCTCAGTTCTAACGGGGAAGTTGGATGAGATTATTCCAGATGAGTCAAACGTGGAGTTGGATGAGAATCTGCGGGCAAAGCACTCAGCTTTGTCTGCAGATGATGTGAGAGCCTCAAATTCATAGATTAAAGGAGGTATAGAGGATTTGCAGTTGTTAAGCACCCGTTTGCATATCCGCCAGTAGTCCTTGGAGCCGAACTTGCGGTCAGCTATGCGCTGTCGCATTCTCTCAGCGAACAACCGTTTGGCGTCATTCAGAATTCTCTTGCACTTATTGCGAGCAGACGTGAATAGGCGCCTATTGTGATCAGATGACTCGCTCCTGAATAGTCGGAACTAATGGTTCCTGTGGGCAATGGCAGCCGAACAGGCAGGAGAGAATCACGGAGAGGAATGAGGTTTTAGGCAATACTTCCTGGTGGGTATGAAGGCATCAATGCCAGCTTTCACTCATGACGAGACCTCAGATGCACAGTCATCAACTGGGAGATCGAACACTTTTCCCCAAGGGACGTCGCAGAGGAAATCGTGAAATGCATCCCAGTCAGCTTTTTGGTAGCTGTAGGAGGTCCTATAGGTAGGAGGCTCCTGAGAGGAGTGAGAGTGAAAAGAAATACTGAGAGAGATAACAGCATGGTCGGAGTCGCCGAGCGGACAAAGCTGCGAGACTTGACAGGCGTCAGGGGCAGAGGTAAAACATATATCTAGTAGTGAGGAGTGTCCGGAGGGAGTGCTTGGGAAGCGAGTGGGGAAGTCCACCACTTGAGTAAGGGATTGGGAAATAGCGAAGTTCATGGCGTGGACACCCGCTAGATCAGTAAAAGAGTCTTTAAGCCACTCAGAGTGATGGGCGTTGAGATCTCCGAATACAAATATGTGAGCGAATGGGTGGCAGGAAATAGCCTTATCAATGTTGTCAGCAATGCTATCTAGAAGGGAGCAGTCAGGAGAGGTGGGAGAACGATACAGAAAGAATAAGTAACTAACCGAACTGAGGAGAGACAGACGGAGACATACATACTGGTGGGCAGTAGATTCAAGTGAAGTCACCCTAGCTATGGGGAGGTGTTCATTGATGTAGATCCCCAGCCCATGCATGTGGACAGTGGAATCCTTCCTTAAAAGGGGGAGATAGCCAGGGATGGAGAGGTCAGAGGAGGGAATAGAAGAGTTGAGGTTAGTTTCGCAAAGCGCTAGGATGTCCGGGGACTTTTCATGAAGGAAAGCTTCTACGCTAGGAAAGTTAGTACGAATGCCCCGGATATTAGTGAAGGAAGGGTTAAGGGCTTTAGGTGGTTTGATTTTAGCTGGTTTAGGGTTGTTTCTGTTTATAATGAGGGACCTAGAGTAGAGGATACAGGCGGTCATTATCCACGATCTGTGCTGGGAGGGAAACTGGCTAGAGCTGCAACAAGGTGTGGCCTCAGGGTTGCCCACCGAAAGCTCTTCGAGGGACACATATCCATGCGCGACATGGCACTACAAGAACCCCGATATTATACAACTGTTGATCAGAGCAGCCGCTCTTGACGCTACGCAAGAGTTAGGGCTCCTAATTACCAGTCGGAAGCATCAACCAGAAAACTGCCAACCCGGTACCCTCACAGTGATGAGCCGTTGCCACCAACCAGACAGATCATGAGAAAATCATGGAAGCACCAATACTAAGGTCAGAAATGAAAGAAGAAGAAGCCGAAGACTACATTGGTGTATATATATATATATGTGTGTGTGTGTGTGTGTGTGTGTATATACATGTATATATATATATAACTATATATATATGTGTGTGTGTGTGTGTGTGTGTGTGTGCATGTATAGTGATATACATATATATATATATATATATATATATATATATATGTGCATGTATACGTATGTATATATAAGTATGTATATATATATGTATACATATGTAAGTGTATATATATATATGTGTGTGTGTGTGTGTGTGTGTGTGTGTGTGTGTGTGTGTGTGTGTGTGTGTGTGTGCGTGCGTGCGTTTGTTTATTAGTCATCAACCAACAAGCCTCTATTACAGCTCATCAATGTGGCTAGACATCCACTTGATTCCAGCCGGGATCAAAACTCGACCAATTTGGTGTCAGTCGGAGTGTTTACGCCCTAAGCTATCGACGCATGGCCGAAAAGATTTTATTGTGTTATATATATATATATATATATATATATATATATATATCTTTTTCGCTGTATCCCAGCTTATCAGTACAGTTAGACTCCGATTGCTTTTTAACCCAGGATTGAAACCCGACCCGACCGAACTGGCGTCAGTCGGCGATTCTAGGTCTGAGCAATGGGTGCTCGGTAGAAGGAGGCATACTTTTTAGCGCGTATATTATCATTATACACGCCCAATAGTTGAGAGTATTCTAATTCATTGCTGAATGAACGCTGCGTAGATGCTAGATTAGCTACTGTTTTTTTTCAAAGTCTACCATTCTTCCAGAGTGCTCAATCAGGGAGTGAGAGCGTAAATAGTCATATACGAATGTACATATTTATATGCATATATATATATATGTATGTATATGTATGTATGCATTTATATGCATATATATGCATAGAAATATTCTGGCTGGTATCCAGACGTGCGGTTAGCCCACTGAGTGTGTGACCTCCCAAGCCTATGAGAAAGAAACTTTAACAGAAAACCTGCCTCATGGCTACACTAGATATCTTGCACTTGATTGTCTTCGGATAATGTGGCTTTATGGTGAGGGTCTATGCAATGCTGTGCAAAATACATCTGACCTTAAAACCCGCACGGATATTACCGATAACTTGCTAGGTTGTTTATTTTTTTGTTCAATCCTTGTCCAATGGCGATGGCAATGGAGTGATACGTTCAGATCTAACGGGCTGGAAGAGTATAGCTGCTGTCCTACACATTTGGTGGCCTCTGTAGCTCACCTTCATTGAGATAGAGGTGACTTTCATTTCTTCCAGGGGTTTCTGAGCAGCAATTTTAAGGAGAGTACTGTTCTCCAGAAGATTACTGGAGGGGTCTAAAAATGGTGACTTAATCTCATCTCTCTGGCCAGTATAGCACGGCTGGCAAATGTCTATTTTGCGCTCTATCAAAAGTTAAGAAGAAAATAAGGTTGAAACTGTCTTGTTGGAATGTACAGACTCTCATAGATAATCCTTTGGATCTGCTCCTAAACTCAGAACGGCTTTGTTGCTAGAGAGCTAGAGAGATATTCTATAAATGTAGCTGCTCTCCCGTAAACTCGTTTAGTTAGTAAGGGTCACCTTCAAGAAGTCGGAGATGGCGACACATTTTTTCTGGAAGGAAAAGTGCGCTGAAGAGGATAGTGTAGCTGATGTGGGTTTTGCTGTACGTAGCACACTTGTGCCAAGGTTTTCTGGACTTCTTAAAGGAATCAGTGAACATTAAATGACTCTTCGACTGTATTTTAAGGGATCACCATATGTTTTTTCTTTTTTTTTTTTTTTTTGTAAATCGTATCACCCCGAGCAAGTCGGTAACGCTACTGATGTGCAAGGCGCTACGTAATAGTGAAAAGATTGGAAAAGAGAAAGCCGGAAACCACATCCTAAACAGGGAACAAGGGATGAGCCTCTTCACCTGTTCAATAGACATGGGTGGAGCGTGAACCGGGCGATAGATAGATCTATCTACTCCAATTGAAAAAAAAAAACAAAGTGAGAAGATTGGAAAAGAGAAAGCCGGAAACCACATCCTAAACAGGGAACAAGGGGTGAGCCTCTTAACCTGTTCAATAGACATGGGACAGGTTAAGAGGCTCATCCCTTGTTCCCTGTTTAGGATGTGGTTTCTGGCTTTCTCTTTTACAATCATTAGTGCCTACGCTCCAACAATGAACAGCACCGATATTTTAAAGGCTCAGTTCTATGAGTACTTGAGAAGTATACTCCACATGATTTTAAATGATGACAAGATTGTCCTCCTCAGTATCTTCAACGCGCAAGTTGGAGCGGATTGGAGGACCTGAAGTAGTTTGGGGAAAAATGGCGTTGGCAAAATCAACACTAATGCTTCCTGAACTTTGCACTGAGTTTAATCTTTTCATTTCCAGCACTCAATTCAAGCACTGAGGTGATCGTGTTAAAACGTGGATGCATCCCCGCTCACTCCA
>JBBBDQ010000408.1:3552500-3602500 GCA_037127315.1 Ascarosepion bandense
TCTTCTTCATCTTTGAGGAGATTGTCCAGCATTCGCTTCCATACAGGAGAACAGATATCACATAACAGTTCAGTCTTCTTCTTCTTCTTCTTCTTCTTCTTCTTCTTCTTCTTCTTCTTCTTCTTCCTTCCGGAAAAGTCCCTTTGTCCAGAAGTGATCTAATAAGTTTTGAAAAAAAGAAAACTTTTAATTTGAAGGCAATTCTCCAGCATTCTCCAGATGGTACCAAATTTTTGACACACACACACACACACACACACACACACACACACACACACACACACACACACACACATATATTATATGCAACAGAATAATATATATATAATTATTTTTTGTTGTGTGTGTATATATACATATATATATATTATTTATTATTATAGAAATATATGTCCTGTTATTATGTGCATATATATAAATCTTTTTTATTATATATATATATATATATATATATATATATATGTATATATCATAAAAAAGATTTATACATATACACATAATAAAAGGACATATAATTCTATAATAATAAATAATATATATATGTATATATACATACACAACAAAAATAATTATATATATATACATATATATATATATATATATATATATATATTATTTTGTCGCATATAATATTGTGTATGTATACACACACAACAAAAAAGTAAAAAATATATATACGCACAACCAAAAAGAATTATATTATATATATAAAAGAAGAATTATATATATATATATATATATATATATATATATATATATATATATAATTGTTCTTGTTACTTTTGTATATATATATATATATATATATATATATATATATATGCAGCAAAAAAAGAATGTGAAGACAAATTCAAAGAGAAAGCAGCATGACTTCCATTGTAAAATAAAATGGTGTTTACGAGTTACAGGCTAAAGAGACTAAATGGAAAACATATCAAGGAATACTGTACTGGGACGTTTAGTGTTAATTCAGCGTTTACTATTGCTTCACTTTTTGCTATAACACTGTTTTCATAATAGGCTGTTTATTGTCCTTAATTTGACCCAAACTCAGTCGAAAACCTGTGGTTAGGTTCGTTGGTGGGTGAACGAGTCCGATCATAAAAGAACAACTAAAGAGTGAAAATACACAGACCGGATGAAAGTGGCCGATTATATTGTTATAATTTCTGCTAAAGCATCCCTCACCTACTCATCATAAATAAGCGGATGGGAGGGTCGTTGAGTGCTGCTACAGGCGATTTTTTTTTTCTGTCACACTTTATGAACGTACCTTTCTGTCTTCTTTCAGTCCTAGATTATTCCAGCACTTTTTTTTTTTTTTTTTTTTACCAACCTAATCCGACCCACTAAAAATAATAGTTAAGGAATCCTTACTATTATAATTTTTATCTACCGTATACAGTTGTGTTGAGGTCATTCCTTGATTTTGTGCTCAGGAAATCATACATCTATGTCAACCACAATTTTGCACAGGCTCCAGCTACAAATAGTAACAACACATCTTTTACATATAAAAAAGACTTTCACGAAACGTGCTTGACTTTTGGAACAAGTTATCATCATTTTTTTTTTAATATTAGGTTGTCCCAAAAGTTCGTAAACACTTGCAAAACAATTGAAATTTTACTCGCCAAGTAATCTAAGGTTACCAGAAAATACTTGCAAAAAATTTAAAATTTAAGACCATTATTTTCCAAGACTTTCTGCAAGCTTTCGGATCTGGTCAAAGTACCATTCAGCCGGCTTCGAATCAAAGAATTCTTGACACGCTTCCTCGACTTCATCAAACGAGTCGAATCGGCGGCCCTTCAGAAAGTGTTGCACTGAGCGGAAAAGGCCGTAATCTGATGGAGCACAGTCAGGACTGTAGGCTGGATGTGGCAGAACCTCAACGCCGTCCGGCTCTTCAAACTTGTCTTTGGTCTTCTTGGTGGTGTGTAGCTTGGCATTGTCCATCATCCAACTTTAACGGTCGTCCCGAACGAGGCTTATCTTCAAGACTGAAGCCGCCAGAATCGAAACGCTTGTACCACTTTGAGATCGTCGCATATGCAATTGTTCCTTCACCTTCGGCAGCACAAATCTCTTCTGCAGCTTTTCTGGTTGAAAGACCTCGCTTCCAGCAGTAACGAATCAAAACTCGCAGCTCAATTTTATCAATTGCTATCTGCAATACAAAGATGAAGATCACTATAACAATATAAACGCAAAATTGCATAAAAATTCAATTTTTTGCAAGAACTTTTGGGACAACCTAATATCATGTTCTTTCTTCACATAAGCGATCATGGCTTTCCACAGATTCTTTTTCTGTGGATAAGTATGCAATTTTGGAATATATAAGAGAGTAGATTCCCATTGTCTTTTCTACGATTATGGAATTCGTATATACGATCTATTGCTAAAGATGCTGGTAAAAATGTTGGTTCATTGTACCGCTTCAGTAAATATCTGACTACCCTTAAAGTATACTTAATCATTACAAGAAACAGGTCAGACCAAAATATAATATTGCTTTCATATCAAGGCTGGAGCTGCCTAATCCTCACATACCTGCTTTCATCGAGCCCTTCAACCAGGCCTCATCTGTACAAGAGTCAAATCAGACCCAAAATGAGTATTGCTGCCATGTCTGTGCTGGAACTCCCCAGTTCTCATTTGCCTGTTTTGATAGAGTCCTTCAACCAGACCTCATCTGTACAAGAGTCAAATCAGACCCAAAATGAGTATTGCTGCCATATCTGTGCTAGAACTCCCCAGTTCTCATTTGCCTGTTTTGATAGAGTCCTTCAACCAGGCCTCATCTGTACAAGAGTCAAATCAGACCAAAATGGTCCTCACCTACCTGTTTTGATAGAGCTGAAAGGCGTCTACGCAACCTTGTGAGTAATTAATTATTTCCTACCCTAGAATCCTCTTCTCACAGACAAAAAGTCGCCAGCCTCCAGTTATTCTAACGCTATTTTCGTGGCATGTGTTCCCTCAGCTCTGGCTTTTACAACTTGTATTCGCCATGCCACGTACACAAGGATGGATCATCTTCATTCTCTTTTTATTCCGTTAGCAAGTAGTAAGTTCCATGCGGACAGCTTCTCATCAGAAATACTGCTTTGTGGAACATATTCACGGCAGGATGTTTTCCCAATTACTACACGTTTTGAGTTAACTCATAAACTGCACTTCAAACCTTTTCTTACGCTTATGCAATACCTCGGAGTAACTTCAACCTTGAGTGGATCTTTGGCCTTGTATTTTGAGGAACACTATTAAAAGCAAATTTCACTTTTCCTTATCTTAGACTGATTACCACCCAAAGCTCTGCCATGTTATTCAATCCATAACTAAGGATATTTTATTTTAGACGATGAGGTTACTCCTAAATAACCAAAACACATGTGTCACTGAAATTTCCAGTGCATTTCATAGTGTAACAGTCAGTTTCGCATCAAGAGCCAAAAGCAAAATCTTTATTATTTATCATTATGCAGCTTTAGGCACTGGTGGCCAAATTTAGATTGCGGGTGCAAAGAGGCAGTTTTGAAGTCTAAGACTCCTAAATTTTTAATTTTGTTACTTGCGATTCGGGGGCTACATTTTGAAATAAAATTGTTTACTAATGGTAAATACTGGCATATGCAGATCAATACTTCTACTTGTTTCCAATTCGATCTGCTAGTCAGGTCTGTACACTGACATGTATACGATCGTATAGAAAGCGAATACTACTCTGCTATGCATTATTAGACGCTTCTTGCACCGGTTGAAGCAGAGATCGCAAAAGTAGTAGATGAAATAATTGAACTACTCACGTACCGACTCATTATGTTCCGTGTATGTATAACGAGGGAAGTTGCTGTACATCTTATTTAACGTGTCGAGTAGTCCGGGCATAATATAGGCAGGCATTATCCAACTGTAAAATCACGTCGCCTTCTTGTTGTAGGCATAACGATGACGGACAGTGTTCTGGACGTGACAGTTTTCATTTTATGAGGACTAGAATAGTGTAGACACTGTCAGTAGTTATTGACTTAAGCGCTTTCGAACAACTTTCAGTGGGTTCGTTGTTAATATTTTTTGTTTTTGTTTTTTTTAATCAATTCACCCCAAGCAAGGCAATTATGACACAAAGACACAAGAGAGTGAAAGAGAATGAAAAGAGTTTTTGAAGGAACCAGAAACCCAATCCTAAACAAGATAAGAGATAAACCCCTACTGTTGAAAAACAGGAGAGGAGTGTGAACTGAACGATAGGCGAATCTCTCTATGCCTATTGAGGAAAAAAATAAATAGTTAGTAAATCAAATTTGATAGTTCATACAGAGACGCTAAAAGTATAGAGTTGAAGTAGATTTTAGAAGGAACGGAAATCTAATCCTAAACAGGAAAGGGTTTCCATTTCTAATCTAAAGTCAACTTTACATCTGCTTGCCTGTATTTATGACATAAGCTGTATTGTGTAGAAACAGTAGTAATTCCATGTTGGAGACGTTTTTTCTTTAATAGAGTAAAGCAAAGATTTGGTTTAAGCCTTTGTGTACAAAGTGCTTCAATTATGTTATGACATGTTTACAATTATATGCTCGTATAATGAAAGTTATCTATAAGAATGTTTCTCTGTTATTGTGGTTTACTACAAAACTAGTCACAGTTTAGCAGTATATATTGATAGACCTTGGGTGTAACAAGCTTTCGTTGATACTCCCCAAATAGATTGTTAATTATAAGGTCAGTGCTAGTGGCAAGATTGTTATGAGTATAACTGATGATGGCAGAGGATACAGAAAAATTAAATCTTTGTTAATAACATTGGTGAGAATTAAACATAAATTAACCATTCTATGCATAGTGAAAAAAAAAATCATGAAATAATTATTTGGTCTGTTTACCCCAAATACGTGCGTTGTGGTGCAGTGGATATCGGTTCGGAACGAGAAATCGGAGAACCGAGTTCGAATTCCAGTTGAATCCGTTGCATTCACTTACGCATAAATAACCTTGGGCAAAGTATTAATCCGTCGCTTCTCCCCCCAGCTATGGATTAAATAGCATGGTAGAGTGGCAACCAGTCTACTGCAGAAAGTAATGACAATTTAATGCGGGTAAATCTTCTGCCCAGTCAGTCATATCTCTTTCAAGACATGATCGCCCAAGGCACTTAACTGACTGACTAATCCCATATCCATGATAAACAACACGAAATGGTTCGTTTTTTTTTACTTCAAAGTCATTTGAATCTCCATCTGAAAAAAAAATGACTGCAATTAAAAATTACAATAAGAGGCAGTGTTTTACTGACAGATCTCCGATATCAAAGTATTGTATATTTTAACTGAGGAACAGAGATGATCTCCCGAACACTAAAATCCCCAGGACTAAGTTGTTATTCGTTTTCAACCCTATCGATTCAGGGGATGGCACGTATTCAAACAGGCCACCATGCGTGCTTCACCCTAGGGAAGTGCTATTCTTTGAACGCTTCTCACTTGGGTATCACTTACTTAAATAATCATCGCTTAAGTATCACTTGTTTGGTTTTCTTAGTGCATGCAAAATCCCTACAATCGTTTCAACTTTGTCGTTTTCAGATCAAGGCCAACATCACTGCTAGCAAAGACAAAATATATCTCGTATTTTTTTCTTCTCCAGTCGCGGTATATAAAGGAATAAAAAGCATAATATTTTTTCCTGTGTTTTACAGCTTTTGTGTTCATTTTTATATAGAAACTCCAGTGCTTCTTTTTTCATAATATCAGTTGTACCTAAAAGTACAATTTTTTCTGGTCCTCTTTAGTCTTTCGTGCCAATTTTTTCTGGTCTTTCGTGCCAATATCCAAAGAGTCTGAGCTCCAGAACCATGGATTAGTTTTAAAGCTTTCATTACACCCGAGCAACGCCGAGCTATACTGCTAGTCTTGGATATGCAGATGGTGTAAGAGATAGCGGTTCGGAACTAGAGCTCGGAGACCGGAGACCTAATTCTAGTCGGGTTCGTTATGTAGTGATTCCCTGCCTATTCGCGTTTTAGTATTCGCGACTTCACACATTTACGGAATATTTTTTCTATAAAATATCTACGGCTGACGTCTTAAAATGGCACACCAATACTCGATCGCTATTGGCTTTCAGATCTGCTTAAGAAGGTCGTTAAGTCTAGTATGGATAATGTTTCCATAACAAATACGACTTCTCGTCTCTGCTCTAGAAACCATTAATTCAGCATCCGTTTATGCATACTTTTTTTTAATGAATACTTGTATAACTGCTTCTATTTTCTTTAGCATTACTATTCTACTAATAATACTGGATTACGACCATATGAGTAGATAGACTAAACTATCGCCCGGTTCACACTCCACCCACGTCTATTGAACAGGTGAAGAGGCTCATCCCTTGTTCCCTGTTTAGGATGTGGCTTCCGGCTTTCTCTTTTCCAATCTTTTCACTCTTACGTAGCCCCCTGCGCATCAGTGGCGTTATCGCCTTGCTCGGGGTTATATGATTAAAAAAAAAATCACGTTCAATCACTGGTTCTCGTACGATCATTGAAGCCTGGTCAGTGATCGTGGGTGACCGCTTGGGAATACCAAAAGAATAAAAGATTATGCCTATATTCCTTTATATACGAATGCTGTAATCTAAACTTATTTATAAATGGAACTTTGTGTGTGTGTGTGTGTGTGTGTGTGTGTGTGTGTGTGTGTGTGTGTGTGTATCAGTTACCTATAGACTCCGAAACGGCTGAACCGATTTTCTTGAAAATTTACACAGTTGTACTATAAGCGTCTGCGAGTGTTCTTAGCTAAGTTTTGTGTCCAGATACCCCCGATAAATATCGAAAATCAATTATCGAAAAAATCGGGTCCGATTTTAATCAAATTTGATACACTCATAGACAAAGGCATAATAAACAATATTCAGAAGTTTCAAGATTGCAGTTCTTACAATAGTTCAGAAAATCGATAATATATAGATATACCAGAAAATCAAAATTTGACTTACATCCATTCATTTTTCTTTCAGTTTACGGTTTCGCTTTAACTGGAAACTCTTTAGTCTTTCGTGCCAATATCCAAAGAGTCTGAGCTCCAGAACCATGGATTAGTTTTAAAGCTTTCATTACACCCGAGCAACGCCGAGCTATACTGCTAGTCTTGGATATGCAGGTGGTGTAAGAGATAGCGGTTCGGAACTAGAGCTCGGAGACCGGAGACCTAATTCTAGTCGGGTTCGTTATGTAGTGATTCCTTGCCTATTCGCGTTTCAGTATTCGCGACTTCACACATTTACGGAATATTTTTTCTATAAAATATCTACGGCTGACGTCTTAAAATGGCACACCAATACTCGATCGCTATTAGCCTGTGATCGGATGGTGGTACAAGATTGGCGCCATTGGTTGATACGCAGCCATTTTCGCGGAAGCTGTAGACCTGACAAGTTCACTTGTGTTCTGTTCTGTGTGAATTCACTCTTGTGTTTTTTTTCTTTTACATACCCCATAAGATGCCGCCTAAACGCCCAGGTTTTTCTAAGACTTCTGGCAAGGAACGCAAATGCAATATTGTCATTAAGTATTTTTGTTTCTGCATGAACCTACTGTACACATGTGTATTTTAATATTTTTAATAGTTGTACTTATCTAAACTTATTTATAAATGGAACATTGTCTGTGTGTGTGTTTCTGTGTGTGTGTGTGTCCGTTACCTATAGACACCGAAACGGCTAAACCGATTTTTTTGAAAATTTACACAGTTGTACTATAAGCGTCTGCGAGTGTTCTTAGCTAGGTTTTGTGTCATGGTACTCCCGATAAATATCGATAATCGAAAAAATCGTGTTATAGAAGGAGTGGTCCGATTTTAATCAAATTTGATACACTCATAGACAAAGACATAAGAAACGATATTCAGACGTTTCAAGGTTGCTGTTCTTACAATAGTGCAGAAAATCGATAATATATATATATATATAATAGAAAGAATATATATGGCGTGTGTTCACATTCTGTATATAACACGCTGAAATCTGCCTTCCTGCACCATAGCTTGGTATCAATATCGGTCGGTTGTCATTTCGGTCGGGTTTCAATCCTGGTTAGAAGCAAGTATGTCTAACCTTACTGATGAGCTGTGATACAGCGAGAAAGGACTGTTTATATCTCTCTCTCTTTCTCTCTCTCCCTATCTCTCTTTCTCTCTCTCTCTCTCTCTCTCTATATATATATATATATATATATACGACGATAAACAGCAGCAAATGTCAGATGATTCGGTTGTCTTTGGTCTAGAAGCGCAATTTGATACAGCCGTGCAGCCTCGCATCCATTACCATGCGCGCGACCATATATACAATATATATACAATACATATATACTGCTCTCGATATGAATATCCTGCCATTGTTAAATGGACGCTTTTCAATTAACTCCCTACTACACACGTTAAATGTTGAAGACAGACGAGCCTCAAATATAGACGAATGACAAATGTAAGCAAGTCTCCATGGTAACACAGCACATTCTACCGTAAACTTTCTTTAAGCTTACTAACTCAGAAACGAAGGATTTGCAAATATATGAAATTTTGTCTTTGTTTTGGTATAAAGAACCCGCACCCAAAATTTGTTTGAGTTTGAGTTTTGTTTAATGGTATATCAACCTCTGTAGGTTATTTAATGCCAAAATGTGGCGTTTTAAGATATTTTTACTGTTCAGTTATAGTGAGAAGTTTGGTTTAGTAAAATTTTGATGAACCATTGTTTTATTTTAGAAAAGTGAAGATGTCTACTAGTTTTGTATTCAAAAATGTATTGTGGTAAAAAACGTTTCCTTCAAAAATGTATTTTTGGTAATATTTTTTCTTAAAAAATGCATATTTTTCTATAAAAGTCTATTTTTACGTAGATATTTTTATAAAAGTCTATTTTTATACTTTCATAGTGTTTTGACCACAGTTTGGAGGTTAACTATTTGCCCATAGCTGGGACCCAAACAGGTGCTACCACTGCGGGTCAGGGTGGACCTGGGAACAACAACAATTAAGAGGTGGTTCCATGCTCCTCACAATCTCCCGATCAAAGGCCTTGCTGTTGGATGCAGTTTACCGTCATACTCAAGACCACCAAAATTTGTAAAAGCATTTTTGATACATTTTGTATATATATAAAATTTATCCTCGTACTCTTTTTATTTGAGTATCACTAATTTACATGATGAATGTTTGTTGTTGGTTTCCATCTACAGTCGCTCTACCCAAAATCTATATCTATAAAAGTGACGAGGGTGTACGTTGTGCAAGTATTAGTTTGATAGATTCAACTTAGCTTCTGCATTTTACGGTCTAGTTCGATGGGAGCTGCGCTCAGGTGTAGATCAAAATTTTAGAACGTTGACGACACCTTGAAATTTTTGAGAAAGCCAAAATTCGGGGTAGAAAAATATATATTATCACCCCACAAAATCAGGGATCGTTTTATGTATTGATTATAATAGAGAATCAATCACCCCCACTTTATATTATCTATATCTATATATGTTGCCCTTCCCCTTCCTACCCTAATCCAATAGAGACATTCTACATTGTTATCTATATCTATAAAAGTGACGAGGGTGGACAGTGTGTAAGTATTTGTTTAATAGATAATTCATCTATATAATTCATCTATAATTCATCATATGTTTTTTATTCTTATTATTCCTTAAACTACCCGAGTGAATCCAGTCTAAACTGCTGGTCTATATCTATAAAAGTGTTGAGGGTGGACATTGTATAAGTATTTTCTATGTAAATTCATCATATGTTTTTTATTCTTATTATTCCTTAAACTACCCGAGTGAATCCAGTCTAAACTGCTGGTCTATATCTATAAAAGTGTTGAGGGTGGACATTGTATAAGTATTTTCTATGTAAATTCATCATATGTTTTTTATTCTTATTATTCCTTAAACTACCCGAGTGAATCCAGTCTAAACTGCTGGTCTATATCTATAAAAGTGTTGAGGGTGGACATTGTATAAGTATTTTCTATGTAAATTCATCATATGTTTTTTATTCTTATTATTCCTTAAACTACCCGAGTGAATCCAGTCTAAACTGCTGGTCTATATCTATAAAAGTGTTGAGGGTGGACATTGTATAAGTATTTTCTATGTAAATTCATCATATGTTTTTTATTCTTATTATTCCTTAAACTACCCGAGTGAATCCAGTCTAAACTGCTGGTCTATATCTATAAAAGTGTTGAGGGTGGACATTGTATAAGTATTTTCTATGTAAATTCATCATATGTTTTTTATTCTTATTATTCCTTAAACTACCCGAGTGAATCCAGTCTAAACTGCTGGTCTATATCTATAAAAGTGTTGAGGGTGGACATTGTATAAGTATTTTCTATGTAAATTCATCATATGTTTTTTATTCTTATTATTCCTTAAACTACCCGAGTGAATCCAGTCTAAACTGCTGGTCTATATCTATAAAAGTGTTGAGGGTGGACATTGTATAAGTATTTTCTATGTAAATTCATCATATGTTTTTTATTCTTATTATTCCTTAAACTACCCGAGTGAAACCGGACTAAACTGCTAGTTATAAATAAAAATAGTTCTTTCCACATATTTTTCCTTTCCTACCTTAAAGTCAGAGGGCGAAAACCACTTGACTGTATCCTTTCGCTTGTGAACACTACTTCTATTTTGCGAACTTTGTTACTTTGTCTTATAATTGCTTTGCTTTGCCTTGTAATTACATTGTCTAGTCTCATATTATTTTGCCATCATCTTCATCCACCTCGTATTTTTATTGTGAGCTTTATCAATTCGTTAAGTTTCTTGTTTCTCAATACCAGTGCTCAGCTGATTGTAAGCAAAACTTGTATTTGAACTTTCATATTTTTCGTAACTCCTTTGCAATATTTCAATAATGTATCTCTTAATTTTGGTACTGTTTTTTATTCATTGACTTTTGTTATAAAACCAAACGAGAAAATGTCCTATTCCTTATCGTCATTCATACGACTCGTTAACTTTCTTTTAATATTCTATTGAAATTCTATTTAAAAAAAAATAAAAAATACCAGTCATCGGACAAGATATAATCAATTTCCCTAAATATTTGAGATTCCTCTCGCTTTTACTTTTTTCACTTGCTTATGTTTAGAGACCAACTTAATTATTGGTATTCAAGATGACATCTTTTTTTTTTTCAACGAAACAAGTCAGAAAAAATAAAAAGTCCTCTTTCCCCCACTCCACCAAAAAAAAAAAACAAAAAAAACTCCTTTGTGTTGTCACCCAAAGAAAAGTGCGAGATGAACGTGTGAGTTATAAAGTCTCAATAGAATAGAAAAATAATGTCAACCACTTTTTTTTCTATAGAATTAAGGTGTGGCACTGAACGACAGATGAACAGACAAAAAAAAAAAAAGAAAACATTGACAAACTCACGTGACTGATTTTTTTCTTTCTTTTCACCTTTTTTCACCTTTAGTATATATAAAAGGCCTTCCCTATCAGTAATATTTGCATTAATTCCTGACATCTTTTTTTTTTGCTTTTCAACTCGCAACATGCAAACCTGAAAGCTATTAAAACAAAGTTTACGTAAAAAAAAACAGATAAAATACATTGTTTAACTATCAATTTTCTTTTCCCTCTGATGAAAATATTTCGTATTTTCGTTACAGAAAATGACTAGTGTAAATAGAACAGTCATTTTTTTTACCGTAAAATTTTTTACCGTAAAATTAGGAAACTGTACTGTGCGATGTGGTGCGATGGATATCGACTCGGAACAAGAAATTGGGAAACCGAGTTCGAATTCCAGTTGTAATTCATCGTATTCACTTACTCGCAAATACCTTTGGGATAAGTATTAATCTGTCTCTTCCCTCCAGTTATGAGTTAAATAACAGGACATACTGGGTTCTGTAGCCTCGGCTAGCAACCAATCTACCACAGAAGGTAATGGTAACCTAATTCGGGATAATCTTCTGCCCAGTCAGTCATGTCTTTTTCGAGACATGATCACCCAAGCGTGTATCATGTATGGCACTTAAATGGGTGAACAATTAATACTGAAACTGATCTTTTTGTAAATGTCATGTTACTTTAGAACGGAATAGGTCACGGCTCTTCACAGATTCTTTTGCTTTATCTTTGAATTACCATAACTTTTTACGGGTGACATCACAGGAAAGATGGAGTGACTTCCCGTGGCTTTCTCTAAGGCTTTTAATACATAGTATTTCTTTTAATATGGCTGAAAATCAAGGCTGCAGTTTCTTCTGCTATTTAACCCATAAATGAAGACTATCCCATTTTCCACAATAATAACTACTATTGCTTCAGTATCTTCTATGTGTAGCGTTCTTTTAGGGCGTTGGTAATCATGGATATCCACAATTCCCTGTCCTTTGTAGCTTTTAATGAATTTTATCTTTTTGTTATGCTTCCTAAACCCGGTTCTGTCAAACCGCTTACGCAAGCTCATTAATCCTAGTTAAATTATACTCTGTTACCCTCTGTCCCACTTGCCTCCAAAAGGTCTTGCCAGTGTTAAATTGTCTAAGCCTTCTTTCCTCATTAGGGACCCTTGAAGCTTCATCATTTTTTTTCTGATGTTAAGTATAAGTGTCCTTTTTGTTTCCATTTTCTCTAAAGCTTCGTCGTTGCTCACGTGTTCAGGCTGTGCGGTTTGCGCAAAAAAACAAAAACCAAAACAAAAAAAACTGTTACTCTATCTCTCTTTTTACCTCATCTGTTTATTTTTGATTTTCAAATCTTTTCATCCCAAGCAAGGCAACAAATGCACTAAGATGCAAGGGCTTACTCAGTTTTAAAGAACATTAAGAACAACAAAAGCATTATTAAAGAAAAATTAAGAACAACAAAAACATTATTAAAGAAAATTAAGAACAACAAAAAACATTTTTAAAGAAAATTAAGAACAACAAAAAACATTTTTAAAGAACATTAAAAACAACAAAAAACATTTTAAAGAACATTAAGAACAACAAAAAACATTATCAAAGAACATTAAAAACAACAAAAAATTTTATTAAAGAACATTAAGAACAACAGAAAAACATTATTAAAGAACATTAAGAACAACAAAAAACATTATTAAAGAACATTAAGAACGACAAAAACATTATTAAAGGTCATTAAAAACAACAGAAAATATAATTAAAGAAGATTAAGAACAACAAAAAACATTATTCAAGAACATTAAGAACAACAGAAAAACATTGTTAAGGAACATTAAGAAAAACAAAAAATCAGCAATAAAGAAGACGGGGTATAACGATTGACATAGCATTTAAACTTTTGATGATCAAACCTGACTCAGAAGCAAGAAGCTGGAAGAGAATTCTATAAACGAGAAGTTCAAGAGAAGAAACTATTAACATTGAACGTGCGGTTATATCTATCCATAAAATGCTTTATATAACTGTGTGTTTTCGTGCTGTCGTAACGTAACTGTTGTCAGCAACTAAACGGACTTCGCTGACAAAATTCGACTGATGCTGCTTAGTTTTCATTCTTCTTCTTCTTCTTTTTCTTCTTCTTCTTCTTCTTCTTCTATGTGCCTTGTCCCTTCAGGACGTAGGCGATCATGGCCTTCAACTTTTCCCTATCCCTGGTAGCTCTGAGCACGCCTTCTCCTGTTACACCATGCAATCCTCGTTTCGTCATCCACCTAATTAGGTCCTTCAAATATGTTATCCGTTGCTTTCCCCTGTCTCTTTTTCCCTCTATCTGGCCTGTTATTACCAGATTCTCCAGGGCCTCCTTCCTCAGAGCGTGTCCCAGGAACTTCAGTTGTCTCTTCCTGATGTTCAGTTTTAATTTCCTTTTTGTTTCAATTATTTCCAAGACCTTATCATTGCTCAAATGCTCGAACCATGATATTCGCAGCATCCTTCTGTAAAACCACATTTCAGTTGCTTCAAGTTTCATTACGCCTTTTATAAATGAGTTTAATCAATTTTTATGGCGTGCCATAACCACTGACGAGGCTGTGAGTGAGAATTTTTTCAAATCGTTTTCCCATAAATACTCCTACCCCGTTCTGTCAGCAGTAACAAAAGGTTGTCTCATATATTGTCAACTTTGGCCTACCCTTTATTAATTCAGATATGAATAAAAAGTATACAAAACTGTGCTGTAAAGTTTTTCGACTAAAAATCTATTCATCCCAGGAAAACAAAATTCTGATGTTTCCTCATTTTTTTTAGTAAGTAGTCCAAGCCCTCTTCCCATAATATAAACATAAGGATGAAGATACTCATTTTCATACATTCAAGGACTGCATATTTACGCATTTTAAATTCAGCTGCACACGTGTAATCCCACTCTTCTGCTTACATGGTTTGCTGACTACATCATCTACAGTTTCACTGGGCACTTTATATGATGGTGTAGCGATTAGCAACATTGACTCGCTGGGCCAATAACGACTGAGTAGTCATGTGCGTTGAGAAATCGGAGAGCCGAGTTCGAATTCCAAATGAATTCGTTGCATTCACTTTTGCGCAAATCCCCTTGGGATATGTATTAATCCATAACTTGAATAACTGAACAGATTGGGTTCTGTATCCTTGGTTGGCAACCAGTCTATCATAGAAATAAATGGCAGCCTCCTATGGGAAAGTATTCTGCCTAGTCAGTAATTTGTCCTCAAGGACACATGGCTCTGTGGATATAAGCGCTGGTTAGTTCCAGAGAATTGACCCAAAGAGTTGTGTTCAATATCTGGCTACAACAGTGGTGAACAAATAACTTAGAGAAAGTTGAGGTAAAGGGAGATAACTACACAGCATTTAGAAGTGGCACCGGACATGGAATGAAAATGATATACTCCAGGGATCAAAATAAAGAGTTCGGTTCGAAATTCCTAGCAGCTGAAGAAGGCCAGAGATTACAACGGCTGAAACGTCGTAAATAATGGCAGTAAAGATGAGGACAACAGTCTAAACAATGTAAATAATCTATTCAGCGTGTATCATGTACGGCACTTAACTGGCTGAGTTTGAGTTTGGGTGAGGGTGAGCTTTGTTTGATGGCACATCAACCTCTGTGGGTTATTAAATGCAAAAAAGGTAGGGTTTTAAGTTTTTTTTTTTAATATTCGGTTATAGTGAGAAGCTTGATTTAGTCAGATTGTGATTAAAAATTGTTTTTATTTTAGAAAATTAAAGATATCTTCTAGTTTTGTCTTCAAAAATGTATTATGGCAATAATATTTTTCTTTCAAAAATGTATTATGGCAATAATATTTTTCTTTCAAAAATGTATTATGGCAATAATATTTTTTCCTTCAAAAATGTATTTTTGGTAATATTTGTCCTTCCTATAAAAGTATATTTTTATGTATATATATATTTCTATAAAAGTATTTTTATACTTTCATAGTGTTTTGACCCCAGTTTGGGAGTGAACTATTTGCGCATATCTGAGACCCTAACAGGTGCTAACACTCTGGGTCAGGGTGGATATGGGAACAATAGCAATTAAGAGGTGGTTCCGTGCTCCTCATAACCTCCTGATCAGAGGCCTTGCTGCCGGATGCAGTTTACAGTCATGCCCAGGACCGCTGACTGAGTTTGATCCTCACTGGGTGCTCCATGCTATCAACTTCAACGTGGTGTAATGATTAGCAAGCTTGTCTTGCTAGAACAATTACGACTGAGTAGTGAGTTCGATCCTCGCTGATTCCCCATACTTACGGTCTTGTGCCACATTTAAACTACGGTTAGACAGTCACCATCTCCAGGTTCAATTCCCGCGCTTTCAGGTTTAACGTAATAATATTCCCAAATGCGATTCTGGTAATACCAAAAAGAAGTTAAACTTTAACTAAAAGACTGAATATTCTACTCTTAATAAAGAAATAAAACATTTTTTCAACAGTTGTGAACAAAGCTTTTTACGGTACAATTCTACTATTTCAGTATATCATTATAACAGTTATATTTGTTATTCTTCTTTTGTTACTAAACTATAAATTTAGCTTTAGCATATGTATGTGCCCTCCGGCAGGATTTGAACCTGCGTCCTTCTTTGCGGGAAGAATTACCATCCGGACCAGCATATTTTTTTTATCATTTTATCATTCATTCACACAAGCTTAGTAAGTTTACTCTGTTTTCCACTGTTTATTTTTCATGCATTGTTTTCTGAGTGTTATATTCTCTAGGCTCTCTTTCCTCCTTATGTGTCCTGGAAATTTCAAATCGCTCTTTTATAAGTCTTCATGTCTAGACATGGAAACTTCCTCGTTTAACACTCACCAGTTTTGTTTATAATTGTTGTGAGGTTCTCCCCTTTTTCCATGATAATAGACTCGTCTAGATTATACATATGTTCCTACCATAGACAGGTACCGTGAGATCCGTCAGATACCGAACGATACCGAGGTTTCACGGAGAATACAGCGTTAGTAGTTCATAGTAACTCTGGGCTCCACTCAGCAAGAAGCTTACTACGCAGCATCCGTCAGCTTCCGACGTGGACATACTAATTCTACTACGGCTTCACTTCAGAGACTTGTATATATACTCTGTACTAACTGTATTCATGGGTTACTAACCTGTGTTCAAGTTTGTATTCTTTACGTTAAATATACTTATTTTTCTTTCTCAACTCCTGGTTGTTGTTCCTTTATTTTGTGCGGTTCCCATTTCGGAATCCACAACAATAATATTTCAAGCTTCCTCCTCCTCCGTGAGAAATTTTCCTCGCATTAACAGCCATGTAGATAAGTTATAACATATCAACTCAGCACTATTTTTTATTTAACTAGTAAAATATTGTAAGGAAATGACTATCGCCCGGTTCACACACCACCCACGTCTATTGTACAGGTGTAGAGGCTCATCCCTTGTTCCCTGTTTAGGATGTGGTTTCCGGCTTTCTCTTTTCACTCTCAAGTAGCCCCCTACACATCAGTGGCATTACCGCCTTGCTCGGGGTGATATGATTAAAAACAAAATGACACTCTAAACAGGAGAAGGTTTAACAACACCATCGAAGTTGAAATATTACAGATAACACATAAAATTCTTAGGTAAGCAAACCGAGAGATAAAACTGGTTATTTCGTTCGCACTAACACAAATTTTCACTTAATCTATTTATTGACCCAATATGGTCATCAGGGCAGCCCAAAATGCCAAATACAGGTGGGGGATACTAAAATCAAGCAGGCAGAAAAATTTAAATACCTGGGAAGTGTTCTAACAGAAGACGGAAAGTGCAACACTAAAATCTGAAGGCGAACTGGCATGGCGAAAGAGCATTCCAGAAGTTGAGTAAAGTATTAAGAAACAGGACAATTTCGCTAGACTGTATTTATGCAAGATAACGCGCCATTTCACACAGCGAAGTTTGTTAAGACATTTCTTTTTTAGGAGGATGTTACTGTTATGTAGTGGCCTGCTCAAAGCCTAGACATGAATCCTATTGTGAATGTTTGGAAGTTACTAAATGAAAGAGCAAGAAAAAAAATCCAACAAACGTCGAAGAACTATGGACTAATTTTTAAAAAAGAATGGGAGAAAATATTTGTTAATGAATGCAAGACATTAATTCGCTCATGTAGCAAAAGATTTCAAGCTTATATTGAAAGTAAAGGTTTACACATCAAGTAACTAATGAATTATGAAGGCTATTTTCATTTGGATATGTTGTATCCATTATAATAATATGATTTTGTTAATCGTTCTGTTGTTTTTGATCATGTATTTTTTTTCGAATGTTATATAATTATTCAGATAAATTTATCAAAATAACTTCATTAAGCTTCATATTATGGAATGATATAATTTACTTTTATATCCCTATTTTTCCTTGATAAAATGTTCTATGAAGCTTTAAAATAAAAAGCTATTTCATATTTAGATATTTTCTTAACATCGTTCTGATCTTTATGCTTGCTACTATAATTATATATATATATATATATATATATATATATATATATATATATATATAGTAAATAACTAACCTAGAGAGCGAACGAACCTACCAAGTTTTCACCAAATTGGATCTTCAGGGAAAGTTAGCCCTCTTAAGGGAGCATCCTAACTCCACTCGCTTCATGTTCTAAAGTTATAATAGTGCTCGATAGAATTATCTAGAGCTAAGATAAATGTAAACTTGTTGTTATACTCGTTTCGAAGAACCCCCGAGTACATACGCAAAAGGAAAAAATGGTAATAAAAAAAGAACGAGCTAAGCACTCGAACATCAGTCAAAGTACATAGACCAAAGAAAAAAACCCGAGACGAGTAACCTAAAACAAAAAGCACTCAATACGCAAGTAGAGCAAACTAAGTGAATATATATATATATATATATATATATATATATATATATATATATATATAAACTGACACACACACAAATATCTTGCCTTTTGTATATATATATTATCGATTTTCTGCACTGTTGTAAGAACTGTAACATTGAAACTTCTGAATATCGTTTCTTACGTCTTTGTCTATGAGTGTATCAAATTTGATTAAAATCGTACCACTCCTTCTATAATCCATTTTTTCGATTATCGATTTTCGATATTTATCGGGGGTATCTCAACACAAAACCTAGCTAAGAACACTCGCAGACGCTTATAGTACAACTATGTAAATTTTCAAGAAAATTGGTTCAACAGTTTCGGAGTCTATAGGTAATGGACACACACACACACATACACACACACATACACACACAAAATTCCATTTATAAATAAGTTTATATATATATATATATATATATATATTGACAATGCATGTCTCGAACTAACATGTTGAAAATCCCAACAGTTCAACAATATGCCTCCCACTACCAAAAGGGAATTTACCACTACCACTTAACCCTATAGTAACCAACATTACCCACCCCTTCCTTTACTAGCCCTTGCTTCCGGCATAAGAATTTTTCTCCATTCTTTGATTGAACTGGGTTGACAATGCATGTCTCTAACTGACATGTTGAAATAGTTATCCCTCCTAAATATGTTCTGAATTTATATATACATATATATATGGCTTAGGGAGCAGCGACTCCGACTGACACCAAATCTGTCGAGTTTGGATCCCGGCCAGAAGCAAGTGGTCCTCTAGCCACACTGATGAGCGAAACAAGTTTGTATGTGGATGACTAATATATATATATATATATATATATATATATATATATATATATATATTAGTCATCCACATGACTATTTACGCTCTCAAACCCTGCTTGAGCACTATGGAAGAATGGTAGACTTTGAAAAAAAAAACCAGTAGCTACTGTAGCATTTAACAATCGTTCATTCAGTAATAAAAATAATCCGAGAAATAAATAAAGATGAGCCGAAAAATAAATAAAAATAAGCCGAAAAATAAATAAAGATGAGCCGAAAAATAAATACAAATAAGCCGAAAAATAAATAAAAATAATCCGAGAAATAAATAAAAATAAAAATAAAATATAAAAATAATCCGAGAAATAAATAAATCAATAAATAGAAGAAACAGAAAAAATGAGAAAGTAAACTTGAGTAAGTTTCAAATTATCAAAGCGAAGGTGGAAAAAAAAGCAAAAATAAAAAACGTATGAAACCTGCGACAATGACACCAGCAGCTGATAAGAGGTCATAAAATCTTGTCTTTTCACATTTGAATTCGTTTAAATATCAACGGACCTTAGAACAATCTGTTGCAACCACAACCGCTCTGAATCATTAGATTGACTACGTTTAAACTAATTTTTATCATTTTTCCATACACAAATACACCTGATAAATCAATTTTCAGACATTTTTCTATACTCAGTGTCTCCAGTCATTATTAGTTTTTTGACAAAGAGAAAGATGTGATATATATATATATATATATATATATATATATATATATATATCCACAATTTATACAATTCCACAATTTTTATCCGATTCTCACCAAACTTCACACAAATATTCTTTAGGCTTTCGGTCAGGTCATGGGTGACTTATTTTTTCTGATTTCTCCCCGATATCGGAAATCGGTACCCCGATATCCGATCAGGATTGCAGCACTTTTATCGTGGTTCTTGCTGCAGAATTTGCTCTAACTTTGTAAAATTATAGTTTTTAGTCTCAAATATTTGTTGATCTTCTTAGACAACTCATTTTCCCCGATATCGGAAATCGATATCCCCCGATATTCTATCGAACCTGATCAAAAAACAATATTCAACCATCAATATGGCTCATTTTCTCCAATTTTACTCCAGATGAATACGATAAGTTTTGATGGACTTACTTAGGTTAGTTTATCCTTGGATGACTTATTTGACGCCCATATTGGAAATCGATACCCCGATAGCTTATCGGGTCTGATCAAAATTAGGTTTTTAGCCCTTTTATTTATTTATTTTTTTTTGCTTCGGGTTTTGCTCTAAGTAGGTATAATTGTAGTCTCAGCCATGATACCATTTATTCAGAGGACTTATTTAGCCTTCAAAATTCAGTTTGCGACGAAAAACTTATTTGACATCGATACCGGAAATCAAAATTTGAATTACGTCCATTCATTTTTCTTTCAATCTACAGTTTCGCTTTGACTGGAAACAACTATTGCTTTTTAGTCTTTCATGCCAACGTCCAAAGAGTCTGAGCTCCAGGACCATATATTAGTTTTAAAGCTTTCATTACACCCGAGCAACGTCGGGCTATACTGCTAGTATATATATATATATATATATATATATATATATATATATATATATATATATATAATCGACAGCAAAATAAAATTCCCGGGAAGAATGATTTCTTTGTTTATATATCATCTCGTTGAGAAATAACACAGGAGCACATCCGAAAATTCTGACTTCGTGCTTTGGTTTAGTCAAAAAGCTTACAAATATAAATTAAATATAATCGGTCTTATTGATAATGTTGTTTTTTTTTATCATTTTTATTTCTCAAAGTTCATTAACCTGCCTATTAAATACACACACACACACACACACACACACACACAGACACACACACACACACACATTTAACTAACTTTACCGTCCAATATAAACCTAAACAGACAAGCGCTTCTACACAAATATACAGTCAGTTAAGTGCCAGACGTGATACACGCTTTGGCGATCATGTCTCGAAAGAGACATGACTGACCGGGCAGAAGATTATCCCTAAGTAGGTTGTCATTGCTTTCTGCGGTAGACTGGTTGCCGACCAAGGCTATAGAACCCAATCTGTCCTATTAAGTAACCCATAAATGGAATGAAGAGACTGTTTAATACTTTTCCCAAGGGTATTTGTGTGCAAGTGAATGCAAGGAATTTAACTGGAATTCGAACTCGGCTCACAATGACAGACACGATCAACACGTGTTTAAAACTATTAACATATATTTTTATTCCCATCGGTGACCTTGTGTGCAGAGGTGTAGTCAGAGGGAGTCTCAGAGGGAATGACTGGCTGGAGTTGTCTTCTCTTCCCTGCGTTCTCTCCAAATCCTCTCCGATCTCTGATTCGGACCCGATCTAAACTTATTTATAAATGGAACTTTGTCTGTGTGTCTGTGTGTGTGTCCGTTAACTTTAGACTCCGAAACGGCTGAACCAATTTTCTTGAAAATTGACACAGTTGTACTATAAGCGTCTGCGAGTGTTCTTAGCTAGGCTTTGTGTCGTGGTACCCAGATAAAAATCGAAATCGATAATCGAAAAAATCAGGTTATAGAAGGAGTGGTCCGATTTTAATTAAATTTGATACACTCATAGACAAAGACATAAGAAGCGATATTTAGAAGTTTCAAGGTTGCAGTTCTTACAATAGTGCAGAAAATCGATAATATATATATATATATATATATATATATATATATAAAAGGCAAGATGTTTGTGTGTGTGTCTGTTTATCTGCCTGTATGTCTGTATTTTTCAGCCTTTTTATTTTAGTTTTTGCTTTGGATTTGGCTCTAAGTAGGTATAATTGTAGTTCGTAGTCTCAGCCATGATACCATTTACTCAGAGGACTTATTTAGGCGTCAAAATTCAGTTTACGACGAAAAATACTTATTTGATATCGATACCTGGAAATCAAAATTTGTCTTACATCCATTCATTTTTCTTTCAGTCTACGGTTTCGCTTTAAACTGGAAACAACTATTGCTTTTTAGTCTTTCATGCCAACGTCCAAAGTGTCTGAGCTCCAGGACCATGGATTAGTTTTAAAGCTTTTATTACACCCGAACCATGCCGGGCTATAGTGCTAGTCTTATGTAAGGTGAAATACGTCATACTTGTCAGGGCTGTTTGTTTATCATTTTTGCATTATTCCTATTGCCTTTGACCAACTGCCTTTGATGTCATCCCATCCCTCTGCTATTGTTTAACATTTTTTGTTTGACCGAATTAATTATATGGGTCACAAATGCACCATCTTAATTCCTGTTTTCCCTGGTTTACGTTTTCCGACCTTGAACACAGATGCTCATAAAATTACAATTACATTCCTTCAATGAAAATCTGGTCTTTGCATTCCTGCATTTCCAAAATTGTATTTGTTTAATGTAAACACGCTTTTTGTTTTCCAGCCTGCATTCCTTTATTAAATAATATTTTTTAATGTAAATACACTTCTGGGCGAAATTATATCCTGTAGGTCAAAAAATATATATAACATACACAAATTATTAAACACTTTACCATCCAAGATATTTCACGCACAATTTATTCACATATCTATCTATCTATCTATCTATCTATCTATCTATCTATCTATCTATCTATCTATCTATCTAACACAATTTATCTATCTATCTATCTATCTATCTATTGGTACACTTAAAATTATATAATTTATCGTATGTCAAAGCAAACAGAAATTTATCAATAAGGTGTTCAATTACGAGTATATATATATATATATGTGTGTGTGTGTGTGTGTGTGTGTGTGTGTGTGTGTGTGTGTGTGTGTGTGTGTGTGTACTCGTATTACTCATCAGTCATGAACTGAGTTCTTTTGGCTGCTGGCGTGTGTACACACCGCGTATATACCTTTTTAAACCGTTCGCCGATAGCTTAGGAGTAGACTCTGACAGACGACAAATCAGTCGAGTTTTGATTCCGCCTGGAAACAATCGAATATCCAGCCACACTGATGTGCTGTGATAAAGCAAAATAGGCTTGTATGTGGATGACTATATATATATATATAGTCATCCGCAGACAGATCTGTTTCGCTGTATCACAGCTTATCAGTACGGTTAGACTCCGATTGCTTTTAACCCAGGTTTCAAACCCGACCGAATTGCCGTCAGTCGGCGATTCTACTGCTGAGCTATGGACGCTCGGTAGAAGAAGGCAGACTTTTTAGCGTGTATAATATCATTATACACGCCCAATAGCCAGAGTGCTCTAATTCATTACTGAATGAGCGATGCGTACATGACAGAGTAGCTACTGTTTTTCAAAGTCTACCATTCTTCCAGAGTGCTCAATCAGGGTGTGAGAACGTAAATAATATATATATATATATATAGTTATTATTGTTGCTATAATAATAGCATACTGTAACTCAAAAGCCATCAAGTTTTGGCGCTCAATGCACCATCTGAATCAGGCAGTAAAATTTGGTTCAGTTACGGGGTTCATATATATATTGATAAGTAAATTTTCTCCTTTTTGTGGAGAAATCTTTGTCGCTATCTTGTTGTGTGCCTGTTAGGGCCAGGAAGAAAGATACGAAACAAGAAGTTAGGTTCAAACAGTCTGTTAGAATAACAGTAGAATATATACAATAATAATTGTTAGTAATCAGCAAATGGAAGTGTAAGTCCGAACGATATAGTTACGCTGCGTCTCAACTGTCTCTCGAATGTCACTTGACTGCCTCACAGCTGCGTCCCCGGAATTCATGCATGTTACTATTTATTGACGGAGACCATTCCTATAGAATTGGGCACCATAACACATCTTCTAACATCTCAACTCCGTAGGAGTCTACAGAAAATTCTTTTCTTTTTATAATAAAGTTCAGAGGCTGACTTGTTTTATCGAGTTCCCAGTAGACACTTTTGAAACTTTTATCTGTTTGTGGTGTTAATATCTTTTCCGCTTAGGATTGCCCACTATTAAATCAGTTGCTTTCTTTTTTCTCTTTGAACGGCGTATTTCGGGAGCTGTTAGAAGGGTTGGAATATTAAAAGTGTCGTAAATGATATCCATATTTGTTTCCTCAGGAAACCCGTTACCAGCCTCGTCAGTTAGGTGTTTCCTAAGTCGGTTTAGATGTCTTCTATTTGTGAATTGTGGACCCTTTATTATATATGTCATGCTCCCAACTCTTTTTTCGATCGTACTCATCTCCCAAAAAGATTTGTTGCTTTTGGACATTTTGAAGAAAACTTTTTCTCCGGGGTTATATCGTCTTGTTCTTTCTGGCTTTGTTTCGGAAATAATTTATCCTAAACAGACCGTACACGACGTGTGAACATCATCTCGGCTGGAGTTTGTGAAGCTGGTGTTTTGTCATTAGGTATAACTCTCTACACTTGAAGAAATAGTTGAAGGACTTTTTCAGTCGGTGTAGTCCTAGCTTTTTTCAAAGCTCTTTTTAATGTATCTACAAATCTCCCAGCTAGTCCATTTGACCTCGGATGATATGGAGCGGTAGTGATGTGTTCAATCTGATATGTTTCACAGAAGTCTCTAAATTCTTCATACGTAAACTGACTTCCATTATCAGACACTAGTTGTCTACTACTCCAAATCTTGCGAGCAGCTCATGAAGAAATTTTATAACAATTTATGTAGTTCGATTTTTACATCTGTGTACTTCGAGCAACTTTGAGAAATTGTCTACAATGAAGTAGTAATATCCTACTAGAGGTCCCGTGAAATCAACGTGAACTCTAGATCAAGGTAGATTCGTTTTTGGCCAAGGACTGAATTTAATAGTATGTACCTTTGCTGTCAAGGCACTGCCTTTACATGATTTTACAGCTTTTTTTTATATCATTGTCCATACTTTTCCAGTAGACATAGATATGCATCAAATACTTTCATATTAGTACACCCTGGATGACCAGCGTGAAAATCTTTCAAGATTTCTGAAGTGTTAACGGAATCACAACACGTTCCCTGTCTAGTAACACCTCATCGCATATAAAGAAAACGTCCGTAGTTCGCTGGTCGTTTTCAATAATTTTCGCTTTTGTTTCCTTGATATACTCATCGAGGAGAGCCTCTTGTTTTATTTTTTCAAGCGTCACTGGAAGTTCCCTTACTGTATTACAAAGGGTCGTTTTTAATTCTCCTTCAGATTGAAGGGAAGCGAGCACTATCTTTCAGTGGTTCTTTGCACTTGGGAATTAGTCATGGCCGAATTTTTTCGCTTAAACCTATTCCATTTTAAAATTGTAATCCAACAGTATGGTACTCCATCTCTGAAGTCTGTTGGCTGTGTGCGTAGGCACACCTTTCTTTGAACCAAAAATTGTGAGTAATGGCTTATGGTCTCTCTGTAGAGTAAAATGACGACTGTAAATATAGCGGAGGAACCTCGCGATTGCAAATATAATCCCAAGTGCTTTTTTTCAATCTGCGAATAAATGTTTCCGCAGGGAGCAAAGCTCTCGACGCGTGAGCTATCGGTTTTACAGTTCCATCAGTCATTTTGTGAAGAATGCATGCTCTTACGCCATACGAACTAGCGTCGCTGGCAACAACGATTTTCAAAGCTGGGCCGTAAGAAATAAATTTGACGTTAGTATTTTCTTTATTTTTTCAAACGCCTTCTGGCATTCTACTGTCCAAACCCAGGGCTTGTCTTTCTATAATATTTTATTAATGGGAGCCTCAAATCATGCATATTTGGTATGAATATCTGGTAATAATTTGCTAGCCCAAAAATCTCTACAATGAAATTATGTTATTAGGCACCGGCATAACATACGAAAAAAATTTTTTTTTAAAGTTTTTCGTATTTCCACTGGCAATTACACGTAGTTCTTTACGAAAACTCGTTTGCCCGATTTTTAAAAAATTCCCTTTTTTAATTCCGGTGGTCCTCACAAATCTTCGCGCAAATCTTTGTCACAAATCTTCGTCACCAATTTGTTGTGGCGAAATCTTTGTCGCCAAGTTGTTGTGTGCCTGTTAGGGCCAGGAAGAAAGATATGGAAACAGGAAGTTAGGTTCAAACAGTGTATTAGAATAACAGAACAATACACTCAATAATAAGTGTTAGTAATCAGCAAATGGAAGTTTAAGTCCGGACGTAATAATTACGCTGCGTCTCAACTGTCTCTAGACTGTCATTGACTGTCTCACAGCTGCGTCCCCAGAAGTCACGTAGGTTAGTATTTATTGACGGAGGAAGAGTCTATTCCTATAGAATAGGGCACCATAACACTCCCCTAAACAGATTTTACGGCTTTTGATTTTCTTGTTGTAGGCTGATACTGTTTTTTTTTATTTTCCATAATAATTGTGTGTGTGTTTTTGTTTTTATTCACCCAAGTATGTTTAGAAAGCATTGTGCTGTTCGCGTATTTACTTTTTGTAAGGAATGTTTTGCGTGCGTAGTTACTTTGTATCCATGAACCTTCAGTTACTGCTATGTATATTTTTCTTAGTTGTCTGCTGTTTATACAGTGGCTTGGTATATTAGATTGTAATGAGGCACGAAATAACAAGTCATCATGACTGAAAGTTTTGGGTGTATTTGCCTTGTTCACACTGTTAAGCTCGCCAGATTATGCCCTCTCTTTCAGAAATTGTAACTCAGATGAGTTCAATGTGTTTTGAACAAACATATGTATCTGAGCTGGCTTCTGTAACAGGGATTGGGTAACCGCCATAGTAGACGGATGCGCTCGGAAACGAGTAGCTGTGTGTGTGTGTGTGTGTGTGTGCGTGTGCGTGTGTGTGTGTGTGTGTGTGTGTGTGTATGTGTATGTGTGTGTCAGGTGTATATATATATTTTTAAAATAAATGATATTGGTTAAATTATCAATTATTATACACCTTTTTTTCTCATTTTTTTTTTTGCGGTTAAAATCGTAAATACCCCCGTACAGTGATGAATGATAGAATAATTTGTCCGTGTCTACGGGAAGAATATCGGGATGTGGGAGTAAGAAATATTTATCAAATATCTGAGAATAGCACTTTCGCCTTTTCAGAGCGCACCCCCCCCCCCCACACTACGGCCTCAACACACTTTTTTCTTTTTTTTTTTTTTTACTTTCTCTCTGCCTGGGTCATGCTGATAATGCCCACACTGGAAACAGCTCATCTCTATTTTTGGCACCAGTACTTGATCTCGATAGAAAGCAATGATTCTTTCTCAGCTATTAACAGACATCAGGCCAACTTATTTTCCCTCACACCTATTCAATTTTTCTTTTCTTTTATTTCACCACATTTGTTATTACTCTTACTATCAATAACTTTACCACAACCTGATTTTCTATGTGAGTTTTTCTACCGTCTCGAACCAGAAATATTTATAAAAACGCTGTTAAATATGTTTATTTCATTGGTATATCGTCGAGAGGTTAGAAAGTTCGCTACTGACCATGAGGCCCGGGTTCCTATCTCACCATGGTCGATTTGTCAGGAAGGTGACTTCTTGATGGTATCGCTCTGGAGGAGGTGATCTCACTGGAAAGTGACACCATAGGACGCATTAACACATACAGAGTATTAAGAGACAGGAAAAAAGAGAGTACTGAATTGCTATGTGATGTCTGTTCTTCAATATGGCAGTGAATGCTGGACAATATTATCAAAGGTGAATGAATAACTCCAAGCAACTGAAATATGGCTCTACAAAAGGATGCTGCGATTATCATGGATCGAGCATGTGAGAAATGATGAGGCTTTAGAAAGGATGGAAACGAAAAGGAAATTAATAGTGAGCATCAGGAAGAGACAGCTGAAGTTTATGGGACATGCAATGAGGAAGGAGGACTTAGAGAACCTGATACTAACAGGACAGATAGAGGGGGAAAAGAGACATGGGAAAGCAACAGATAACATATTTGAAGGACCTAATCAGGTGGATGATGGAACGAGGGTTGCATTGTGTAACAGGAGAAGGCCTGCTAAGATCCGCCAGGGATAGGGAGATGTGGAAGGCCATGATCACTTACGTCCTGTAATGAGGAAAGAGGGCTTCCAGAATCTGATACTCACAGGTCAGATAGAGGGAAAAAGAGACAAGGGAAAACAGCGGATATTATATTTGAAGGGCCTGAGCAGGTGGATGGCAAAGCGGTGTTTGGGTGGGGTAACAGGAGAAAGTGTGCTAAAAGCCAGCAGGGATAGAGAGACGTGGAAAGCCATGATCGCCTACGTCCTGAAAAGACATGGCAGGTAGAAGAAGTTGGAGAAAATGTTTTATGTGTGTCAATATTGTTCAGTTAAAAATCAGAATGAGGTAACTATGGAGCTTGAAGATCTGGTTCGCAAAATGAAGCAGGATGGCCTGGTGTCTAAACTTTTTAATTTTGTCTGAATAAGATACATAGTGGGAACATAGATTTTTTAAAATGGGCAGACAATAATTTTTTACAGCAGGTTAAATTTTATTTTTATATTTTTATTTTTTTTAATTAGACTTTTTGCTATTTCATGAGTAAAGTGCTGGAATGTTTAGGCTAGAACTAGGATTAAATAATTATGGCATACTTAGGTATATTGTAGTAAGAAAACTAATTAAGTACTGTGTGGATCATTTATTTTAGTCAAATAAATTTTAATGTTTTAGTTATATTGGAGCATTAGTTAAAAAAAAACATTGTAATTTCTCAAATTTTAAAGAGAACTATTTTGTCTGGGTAAGATACATTGTGGGACCATACATTATTTAAATGGGCAGACAATAATTTTTAACACCGGGTTGGATTTTAGTTTTTTTTTTAATTAGATCTTGTACTATATCTAGGATGTCCGTTGTGGTGCAGTGGATATCGGCTTGGAACGAGAAATCGGAGAGCCGAGTTCGAATTCCAGTTGAATTCCTTGCATTCACTCACGCGCAAATACCCTTGGGAAAGGTATTAATCCGTCTCTTCCCTCCAGTTATGGGTTAAATAGCAGGACAGATTAGGTTCTATAGCCTTGGTCAGCAACCAGTCTACCGCAGAAAGCAATGCCAACCTACTGCGGGATAATCCTCTGCCAAGTCAGTCGTGTCTCTTTTGAGACATGATCGCCCAAGCGTTTATCACGTATGGCACTTAACTGACTGACTATATCTTGAGTAAAGTTTAGTTTAGTTTAGAATCAGGATTTAATAATTGTGGTATACTAAGGTATATTGTAGTTTAGAAAATCAGTTGTTAAGTATTGTGTGGGTCGTTTATTTTAGAAAAATAATTTTTAAGTTTTTATAAGAGCATGAGTTATAAAAGAAACATTGCAGTTAATTAAATTTTAAAGATTTTTTTAAAAATTAGATTTTGTATTATTTTATGAGTAAAGGGGCTGGAATATTTAGGTTAGAATTAGAATTAAATGATTATAGTATACTAAGGTACATTGTAGTTAAGAAAAACAAACAAGTATTTTGTAGGTCATTTATTTAAGTAAAATAAATTTAAATCGTTAATTTATATTGAAGCATAAGCTATAAATGTAACATCCTAATTGAATTTTAACCAAAAATATTTTCAATGTTTACATAAAACGGTCAGTTCATTTCTACGGCTCAGTTTTTCTTTATTTTTAAAATCTGCTGCTTTTCACTCAGGCACAGAGGGTAGATATCGTAGAACGACTCACAGATTCTTGTTTATTCCAGAATTTTCCATTTTACTTTGAGGGTTTTGTTTGTATGCTTTAACGTCCGAAAGTTACGCAGAAAGTGATGCTTGGTTTCGGTACATGCTGGTTTTTAAGGAATTTAAGTGCATATATCAACGCTGTTTAAAAGTGTTCTTAGTAAATCCAGTGTAAACCTTTTTAATAGTTGGGTTTTCATTTGATGTTATATTACATTGGTAAACAATAGAATTTGTCAGATACCTATTTTCCGGTGGGCACTTGTTAGGATTTCGACAGTTACATAAGTTTGTATTATTGATATTTTTATTATTTGTATATTTATTGTTAAAACTATATAGACATATTCAAGTTAATTGCATCTTTTTATAATAAATTAGTCAAGATGAGCCTTCTATGTTTGTATCAATTATTAAAATGTCTTTCTATAATTTTTTACCATTTTAAAAAATTGTTTTTCTACACTTATACAATTGTTTGATGTGGTCTTTTATTTTTGTGCCATTTTTTATAAATGGTCTTTTTATGTTTGAACCATTTTTAAACGGTCTATGTTTGTACGAATTTTTAGAAATAGTCTTTCTATGTTTGTACCATTTTTAAAACGGACTTTCCATTTTTGTAGCATTTTTTAAAACGATCTAAAAGTGTTTTTCTATGTTTGTAGAATTTTAAAATGATCTTTCTGTTTTGTACTATTTTTGTGATATCATTCTCTTTCAATAAGCAAGCGATCATGACTCTCCACAGCCTCATCTTCTGTAATATGTATACTATGCCATGATTTATTGGGAAACATAATGTAACGGCTTTTTATTACCTTATCTGTGGTTTGAATCCAGAGTAGTCCTTATACTTAGTTGCCACTCAAGGCTAGATATTCCAGTCTACCCTGCTATTTATTTTATAGATGAGAAGTGATGGAGTCATGTCTTTCTCAAGGACATTAATGCAGAGTAAACATCATCTTTCCATATAAATAACCGTTACGTTAACTGCACATTCATTAGATAGGTGCATTAACAAAAATAAAAGTTGGTTGTCACGTGACAACTATTATATAAGTATGCATTTAAAAACTCTCAAAATTGGCATCTTTAAATTCGCACATGGAAGATTAAAGAAAATAGACACTTTCGGCAAATTGCTATTTTTTAGATTAAAATAGGTCTCAAATACAAATAACTAGCAGTATAGCCCGGTGTTGCTCGGGTGTCTGGAGCTCAGACTCTTTGAACGTTGGCATGAAAGACTAAAAGTAATAATTGTTTCCAGTTAAAGCGAAACCGTAGACTGAAAGAAAAATGAATGGATCTAAGTCAAATTTTGATTTCCTGGTATCGATATCAAATAAGTTTCTTTCGTCGTAAACTGAATTTTGAAAGCTAAATAAGTCCTCTGAGTAAATGTTATAGCTGGGACTAAGAATTACAATTATACCTACTTAGAGCTAAACCCGAAGAAAGAACTAAAATAAAAGGGCTGAAAAAATACGAATAGAAAAGGCAGTAAGTTTTGCCAGTCCAACCAAACTTACACAGTTTGGAGTTTACTCTTTTTACTCCCTATCGCTAATTCACTTGCTTGTTCTCGTCGTTGTACATTTTCAAAACATCAATTTGGAAGTCAAACGCACATATCTCCACACAAGAAATAACACTCGCGCCTTCGAGGTTTTAAATTTCAAAATCTATTTCACAGAATCAGTTCTGTAACAAAAAAGAAAATAAGCCAATCAGATTGCTGTGTTTTGTTTTCAAGGGTCTGAAGCTCGAAAAATCTGAAGATAAATAAAATCAATGTCAGCAACTCCAAAATTAGTTGACACGTTCGCTTCAGAAGGAACCACTTGCTAGGGGCGACATCAAAGGAATTGCCGTCCATCACCTACTCATTATTGTCTGCATGCTGATATGTCAGCTGAAATTTTAACTGACTCTTCTCTGTATGTGAAGTTTCTAACACGTTCATTGGTCAATTCAATATCTCATATCGAAAATTATATACATTGGTTATAGCATAATCCATTAATCTTTTATTACAAATAGAGAAAGTTTGTCTCATTTTTTTTCCTTGCGGGTTTTCTAATATCAAAAGAAGAGTTAACTTTTTTTATGTTAGATTCGTTACATTATTGCTTCCTGTCACGTCACAGATGCCAGTTCTACAAGTGTTTTTTTTTTCCGACATTGTCTAATTTTGCCGTGTTCAATCGTCTGTTACTCATCTCAATGAACTCTTATTATTAAGCATTATCCTTATTTTCTGTTCTTTCATTTACATTCAAACACGCTTTCTTTTTCATTTCTTTTTTCTTATATGTAACCTGTTCTTTTAGGACGTAGGCGATCATGGCTGTCCACGTCTCCCTACAGCTGGTGGCTCTTAGCACGCCTTCTCCTGTTATACCATGCAACCCTCGTTCCATCATCCACCTAATTAGGTCCTTCAAATATGTTATCCGCTGCTTTTCCCTGTCTCTCTTTCCCTCTATTTAGCCTGTTAGTATCAGGTTCTCCAAGCCCTTTTTTCTCATTGCATGTCCCACGAACTTCAGCTGTCTCTTCCTGATACTCAGTATTAATTGTCTTTTCGTTTCCATCCTTTCCAAAACCTCCTCATTGCTCACATGCTCGATCCATGATATTCGCATCATACTTCTGTAGAACCACATTTCAGGTGCTTCAAGTTTTTCCTTCATCTTTGATGATATTGTCTAGCATTCACTGCCATATTAAAGAACCGACAACACATAGCAATCCATTAATCTCTTCTTTGTTTCTAGCGAAATAGTCCTATTTCTCAATACTTTACTCAATTTCTGGAGTGCTTCCTTCGCCATGCCAATTCGCCTTCGGATCTCTTGTCGCCCTTTTTCATTTAGTTCGCCGAATTTCTTCATTATTCTTTCATTATCTTTATTTTTCTTTCATTCATTTTCGCTTTTTTTTTGTTCGTTTTCTTTTTATCCGTTTTACTTTCCTACATTCTATTTTTAGTCCGCTTTTCTGTCTTTCATTCTCTTTTTTCGCTTATTTTTCTTTCATTCATTCTCTTTGTCGCCCACTTCTTTTTTTAATTCTCTTCTATGCTTACTTTTCTTTGCTTCTTTATTCGCTTTTCTTTTCTTTTTTCTTCCTCTTTTTCCCTCGCTTTTCTTTGCCTCATTTTATTTGTCACCGGGTTATTTTTTCTTCATTCTCTCTTTAATCTTATACTCTTTTTAATTACGATCTTCTTCATTTCAACTTCGTTCGCTGTTGTTTTTTCTTTCTTTTCCTCCTCTTATTTTTGTTCATTTAGACATCTGTATCATGGATCGAGCATGTGAGCAATGATGGTTTTGGAAAGGATGGAAACGAAAAGAAAATTAATACTGAGCATCAGGAAAAGACAGCTCAAGTACCTGGGACATACAATGAGGAAGGAGGGCTTGGAGAACCTGATACTAAAAGGCCATATAGAGGGAAAGAGAGACAAGGGAAAGCAGTGGATAACATATTTGAAGGGCCTAAGCAGGTGGATGACAAAACGGGGGTTGCGTGGTGTAACAGGAGAAAGCGTACTAAGAGCCACCAGGGATAAGGAGACGTGGAAAGCCATGATCGCCTACGTCCTGAAAGAACAAGGCATATAGAAGAAGAAGATCCATTTTTAAAAATGTCTTTCTTTCTTGATTCATAATTTCTTCATCTTCCTCCCGTCTTTATTATCGCCCATCATATTCATCCGTTCGTCTCTTTATTTTTTCACTATCTCTCTACTTAATGAGGATGTGCGTTGTGGTACAGTGGATATCGGCTCGGAACGAGAAACCGGGGAGCCGAGTTCGAATTCCAGTTGAATCCATTGTATTCACGTATGCGCAAATACCCTTGGGAAAGGTATTAATCCGTCTATTCCTTCCAGTTATGGGTTAAATAGCAGGACAGACTGGGTTCTATAGCCTTGTTCGGCAACCAGTCTACCGCAGAAAGCAATGGTAATCTACTGCGGGATAATCTTCTGCCCAGTCAGTCATGTCTCTTTCGAGACATAATCGCCCAAGCGTGTATCACGTATGGCACTTAACTGACTGACTGACTGACTCTACTTAATATATCGTCTAGTTCATATTTTCGACCTTTCTAAGGTTACTGTTTTTTCTTGCTGAGATTTATATAGCAACTCTATCGCATATTTGACAAAATTGTGTATGCACAAACAACAGTAACATTGGTTTCCAAACTTCTTTGAGTTACCTCCCCCATTGGAACTCAGGCTTCGTCCCTTGTGACCCCTTCCTAAAACGACAGGGAAAAAAAACATATTTTTAATATTAGGTAGACTGACAACGACTAATATACCATTTTAAACACACATATGCGTTTTGGCTTTAGATGCTATCAGATAAATTGTCATCAGATGAACAGCCGTGGCTATATCACTACACATACAAACTCTGCATACGTTGGCTGTCTCATCTGACTGACGCGAATTGATTCCAGTCTAGATAAATTTAACAAGATCGATAAGCAAACGTTCCTTTTTAAAAGAAAAACTTCGGAGAACAAAATAAAATCATATTTTCTTATATAACTTTTTCATCAACCAGTGAAGTGCCATACGAGATAGACGCTTGAGCGGCTAAATCTGTTTTGATCCATAACTGACTAGGAGAAAAGATTTTCCCGCAGTAGGTGGCCATTACTTTCTGAAGGCTGTCACTTAACACTATAGAACCAAATCTGTTCTGCTATTCAACCCATAACAGGAAGGAGAAGAGACAGATTAATACCTTTTCCAAGGGTATTTGCGCGTAAGTGAATGCAACCGGAATTCGAACTCAGTTCTCCGATTTCTCGTTCCGAGCCGATATCCAGTGCACTACAGTGTGCATCCATCGTAAAGTAGACGTGTTCCTAAATGTGAAATAGAAAAAAATCGGTAAATTTTTTATTTGTTCTCCGAAAGCCTTTACCCCCGTCAAATCTTTCCAAAACATCCTTAATTCCGTACAAATGTATATGCTGAACTCAAATCGATAATTCTTTATTGAAGAAACCTACCTTTTTTCATGTTATCGACCAGAAAAAAAAATCGGACTATATCTCACCCCTTACCACCGTTCTCGTATCTAATTCACCGCTGAATGACTTGAAGCGTAGGATACTTATTTCGGTCTATTTACTTCCTTTGAGCAATTACTCCGCGATTTGTTTGGTTTCGGAACTCAATTTCCGCGTAGTGATTACAAAAAGAAAGTAAATTGGTCGAAAAATCGGCAAACTACGCGTGAAGTCATTCTGCAGTGAATAACATTTTTTGAAGCGTGGTTACGGGGTGAGATAAACAGCGACAAGAAGTTCGATATTTTTCTGGTCGGTAACTTGAAAAAAGGTAGGTTTCGTCAATAAACAATTATCGATTTGAGTTCAGCATTTACATTTGCACGGAAATAAGGATGCTTTGGAAAGATTTGAAGGGATAAAGGCCTTCGGGGAACAAATAAAAAATTTACCAAAAAGAATTACATGGTTTTAATATCGCTTTACCGCCTACTGGTACTACTTTCTTCTAATCGAAGTCTTTTCAATCACTAGTCTCTGGATTTTTTATACCGTTCTCAAGGGGGAAGTACTGCACATGTTGGGAATCCCAGGTATATAGTAAATAATTTATGCGCTAATCAGGTGTAGAGTTTGGTATATAAACAGGACGTGCATACAGGAGAAACTGAAGTATTTTGAAGGGTCTCTATAAATGTTGGTATCTCCTAAACATGCCTTAATCGATTTCTTTGTGTACCTTATCCCCTCAAAACGTAGGCGATCATGGCTCTACACAATTTCCTGTCCTTCGTAGCTCTTAATATATTTTGTCTTCCTGTTCTTTCTCCCAAACCCTGTTCCCTCACTCATCCATTTACTCACCAAGTATGTTATGCGTTGTTTTCCACTGTCCCTTTTGCCTTCAATCTGTCCTTTGAGTATCAGATTTTCCAAGCCCTTCTTCCTTATTAAGTATATTATGCGTTGCTTTCCACTGTCCCTCTTATCTTCAATCTATCCTTTGAGTATCAGATTTTCCAAGCCCTCCTTCCTTATGTGCCCTAGAAATTGCATATGTCTCTTCTTGGTAAGTATATGTTTACTTTGTTTCCATTCGTTGTATACCAACTGACATTATGCGTTGTTTTCCTCTGTCCCTCTTGACTTCAGTCTGTCCTTTGAGTATCAGATTTTCCAAGCCCTTCTTCCATATTAAGTATGTTGTGCATTGCTTTCCACTGTCTCTCTTGCCTTGAATCTGTCCTTTGAGTATCAGATTTTCCAAGCCCTCTTTCCTTATTAAGTATGTTATGCGTTGCTTCCCCCCTCTCTCTCTCCCGTGTATCGGGTCAGTGTAAAGGGACACCAAACATAGATCAATATCACTAACAATGACCATCAAGGGTAGCTTGTTATCCATCACTGTTCTTTTTCTATATACTGTGTCTCTTTAAAACGTAGGCTTAAGGTTCTCTACAACTTCCTTTGTAGCACTTTGTGAAGTTTGTATTCTTGCTATATTTCCTAATCACTGTTTTGCCAGCCATTTACATAATCTTATTAGGTACATTATGAGATGCTTTCCTTTGTCCCACTTGCTTTCAATAAGGTCCTGTGAATATCAGATTTCCCTAGCCCTCTTTCCTCATTATGTGTCTTAGAAATTTCAATCGTCTCTTCCTGATGAAATGCACATTTTTCATTTCTCTGATGTTCTGTCAATAAAATATTCAATATCCGATAAATATGGTGATTTTTTGGTAATTTTTTTTTTTTTTTTCGTTTTTAGTGGAAATTTTAATATAAATTACCGAGAGTTTGCTTATACCTGAGGCTAATAGAGGAGAAAGTATGAGTGTGGGTTCGAGGCTCGGTTCACATGCCTGTGCCCCTCTCTTTCTCTCTCTCTCTCTCTCTTGCTCTCTTTCTCTCTTTGTCACTCTCTCTCTCTTTCTTTCTTTCTTTCTTTCTCTCTCTCTCTCTCTCTCTATCTATCTATCTTTCTCTCTGATTAGAGGTAATAGTGTGAGTAACGGAATGTCTTCAGAGAGTTATATCTTGTCGTCGCTAGGTGGTGAGAGTGTAAATTTTGCCGAGTAATGAGGCCAAAAAGTAAATCAGTAAGATGAGTAGGTGGAGGTTTGATCCAGCTGCACGCAATGAATGGAGGCCATCGGGCGATGCTGACTATGTTATCTTTTAAGGAAAAAGATAAAAATTGATAACCAAAATAATTTTTAAATATGAATGAACGCAAGCGGGTGGTACATCCCAAGCGAATACGTGCGCGTATATGCCTGTGTAGAAAATACCGCTTTTCTGAGGGTTGTGGGAGAAAATAGTAGGAATAAGTTAATGTGCCTGCATGTATATATATATTATGTTGAATTTTTCTGTTCTTCGTAAATAAATACAAGACATTAAAAAATAAAAATGTAATGATTTTCACTGTAAAATTAATGAAAATGATACTTATTAAAGAATCTCTAACAAAGTTAATATCAAAATTTAAATTCAATAATGAATTTAATATATTACAACTATTCTTAAAATATACCACAATAATGTAAAAGAGACATTTCAATAGCTTTACCTTTTGTTTTTTTCGTTTCAGTAGCCTTTGTCTTTTTGACTTTTTGTGGTTATTTTAAACAGCGAAATTCACAAAAAATGTCATTAAGAATTTTATCACAGAAAGTTAATTTAGATTTTTTCTTTGTTATTATATTTCATAATAAGGAATATTTTGATTATAAAATTCATTTTTAATTAATAATTTCTGTTTTTTATAACACGTGTAGCATACTGATACCGTCTTTTAAGAAAACAAAAAAAAATGAATGTAACTTCTTGAGTTGCTAATTTTCCAATATTACTATACGGAAATTTGCCCATTTCAAAAAGAATGAATATAAATTTAATTAATATCTTGTCTTTCACATTATTCTTCATAACAACAAACATACTGACTTAAAAATTTAAAATAAAATTGTTTACAGGTATTTTTTTAAAAATATATGTTGAATTGTACTAGCATTGTTGTTAAAAATGTAATCAGATCAATTTTTAAATAATCGTATTTTATGGAGGTTGAGGTGATTAATCCAGTAAAATATGATTATTCAAAATTTAATTTTCTAAATTATAAAATTTCCATGATAAATTTCTGACAAACCAAACATTGTTGTTTGTGAACGGAATTTTTTAGTTGATTATGAAACTGGTTATTAGAGAACAAGTACGACCCAGAAATCCACCATATTTGATCATTTGCCATCAAGTGTATTTCTTAGTCTTCAACTAAAAAAAAAGAATAGCAAATAAAACTTTTGTTCCTGTGCAAAATGTGCAAAATAATATGTTGGCACAGTTTCTAGAAAAGGATAAAAATCTTCACTTGTGAAAATTTGTATCAGAATACACTATTTACATTGTTCGGACTATTGTCTTCAGCTTTACTGCTATGATTATGACATTTTGACCATTGTATGCTCTTGCCTTCTTCAGGTGCTAGGAATTTCGAACTGAATCCTTTATTACGATCACTGGGGTATATCATTCTCATTCCACGTGCGATTCCACCTCTTTTGTAGCCATGTAGTTATCTTTCTTTAACTTAAATCTATAAGTTATTTGTTCACCACTGCTGCAGTCTGATATTGAACTCACAACTATTTGGGTCAAGTCACTGAAAATAACCAACGTCTGTATCCACTGGACCATGTGTGGACCTTGAGAACAACAGCATGTGAATTTCTGGGACTTGAATGTTTTAAGTAAATTTTTGAAAACTTGAGATTTGAATATTAATATACTGGTATTTATGCAATAATTTTCCTTTTCCAAAAAGTTGAATATCAATGTTTCAGCATAGGTCACAAATCAATGAAGCAATTCGTTATTTTGTTAACTTAAAATTTTTAGGAAAAAAATAAGAAGACATATTAATGTTATGTCACCATAAAGGATTAGGACAAAACATTATGATTCTGATATTCTGATCAGAGCATTGGAATATTTTGTAACATTTTGGTCATTATATAAAAGGCTTCATGGTGATTTTAAGTTACCCAGTGTGAGGTGTGAGAACTTTATCAGCTTTGACATTAAAAGTTTTAAAATTAGAGTTCTTTAATTTTCTTGGTGATATTTTTAGGAAAAATTTTGAAAATCAGAAAATGTTTGTTCTTTTAGTTGAGGAAGTGCATGCCGAAAGTACTCTACAATATATTAGAGGAAAATTGGTTTGGCTGAAAATTCTGAGGAATTAGCAAGAAAGAGCATTGGGCATCATGGTAAAATGTTTAAATGATGGACAGAAATCTTTACTTAAAATGATCCTGGTTGTAGAATTAGATGCAACATTTTATATGAAAATGTTTTATATATTGTTGATGAAATCAAACAATTTGATGATCAAGTAATTGTACGTGACAACAACAGGACACATCAACCATTTTATAAAAAACTGACAATTTTTAATTTATCCTTAGATAAATAAAAAATGGCTTTTACTTACTTTTTGATTATGTCCACCTTTCTAAAAATATTCGGAATAAGGAATAATTGGATTACTTCTGAATTATTCCGAAGCAAAAAATGACAGTAAAATATGAAATTGTAAAAGGTCTTTTTGAGTATAAAAAACTCAATTTAAAATGTTGGAACTAATATAACAGTTTACCCAAAACCTGTTGAGTGATAAAATGTTTCCCATTGTTTTGTTTTTACTTTTTTTTTTCTGTGATCAAACTGTAGCTACCACTAAAACACATCCATTATTAAATAAGGATACTGCAAAAACTGTTAATTTAATTCAAAAGTCTTACAGTTTTGGAAAATTGTCTATGTCAAAGAAATATTTGCTGACACTAAGAAAAATAATCTACTGAAAAAAGTTGATATCAGATTTAGATTATGAACATCTGTTAATTCTTTCTAATTTTGGGAAAATGACAGAAAGAATAAAAGCAAAGCAAGAAAAAAGAATTACATCTTTAACAAGAAATACGAGTTTAGCCATTGAACATACATGCAATGGCTTAATTGTTGTTTACGGATATCTGCTAAATGGGGGGTTAAATATTGTTTTGACAAATGAATTTAGGACAGACTATTTAGAAAATGAATTTAGAAATTAAGACAAAGTTATGTAGGTATATATTTTCTAACAGTTCAAAAGGTTATTGAAAAATTTAAAAACTAAATTAACTGTTGATGACACAATTTTCATCCAGGCCATGATTGCTCAAAATGTGGACATCTGGATGAAACGGGATGTCAAACTCACAAGAATTTGATAACTTATCAGAAACTAAGACCCCTAAAGAACTTAAAATATCACTTTTTTATATAGCAGGCTGTGTTACAAAAAAAGATTGTCCTACAGAAAAGGAAATATTTAGTAATACTAGTTTTTATTTTCTAGATTATGAACGTTTTTTTTTTAAGAAATAGATCGTGGTAATTTAAACATTCCACTGTATACTACAGTTCAGTGGGCATTTTCATATTTAATAATACTTGTTATTAAATTGAATACTTGCGGAAATTCATTGACAAAAACATCTTTATGTTAGTCTCTGATATGATATCATTTCAATATGAAATGAGGGCACAGGATTTTTTTTTTAATCGTATCACCCCGAGCAAGGCGGTAACGCCACTGATGTGCAGGGGCTACGTAATAGTGAAAAGATTGGAAAAGAGAAAGCCGGAAACCACATCCTAAACAGGGAACAAAGGATGAGCCTCTTAACCTGTTCAATAGACGTTGGTGGAGTGGGAACCGGGCGATAGATAGATCTATCTACTCCAATTGAAATATTGTCAAATATTTTTTTCAAATTGTTTGTTTGATCCACCTAAGACAACTCAAAACCCGACACTAAAAGTTTAAAAATTATCTTAAAATTTTATTAAAAAGATAAAAATATTTATACAATTTTCTTTGATTACACAATCAGTATCAAAAAATCATATTTTTTCAGGTAGTAAAAATATGTACATACTTATTTATTTAGAGAAATATTTACCAGTTATTTTTTATTTTCAATTTCCCTTCTTTTTACATATATTTAATTGGTTAACTCCCCAAATTATCTTGTTAATTAATTTTGTATTATTGTTAATGTAAATTGATTTTAATTTTTACAACTATGTAAAATGTTACTATGTATTATTGTATCACAGCGAAATAAGTATTTTCTTCATCTTGTACATGTAACAGAAATCACAAGAAATTTTGTAAAGATTATCAAAATTAATTTCTCACTTTTTTGTAAAGTGTTTTCAAACTTTGTTGATGCACAATTTTTATAAAATGTTGAAATTACTTTCTGATTGTATTATTCAATTTTATTGTTTCTGTCATGAATTAGTATAAACAAATTAACTCATTATTTTTGCAATGTGATCTAAAAATGTAAAATTTATGGAGTCAGTTAATTGCTATACGTGATACCCGCTTGTGAGCTCATGTTCCTTGTCTGACTAGGCAGAAGATTTTCCCGTAGTAGGTTTCCATTTCTTTCTGTAGTAGACTTGTTGCCAACCAAGGATATAGAACTCAATCTACCTTGTCATTTAACCCATAGCTGGAGAGAGAAGCGATGTATTAACACCTTTCCCAAGACTATTTATGTGTAAGTAAAGGCAACGACTACAACTGAAATTTGAACTCGTTTCTCCGAATTCTCGTTCCGAGCCGATATCCACTGAACAACAACGCACATCCTGGTGCACTGGGATAGCGAATGGTACCTTACAAAATTCTAATCAAAGTATTAAGAAACATCAAAATATCGTTAGAAACGAAGAATATTAAAATGTTATGTAGTATCAGTCTTCCTATGTGGCAATGAATGCTAAGCAATCTCCTCACAGATGAAGAAGAGACTTGAAGCAACGGAAACGTGGTTCTATAGAAGGATGCTGGGAATACCGTAAACCCAACATGTGAGCAACGACAAAATTATAGAGATAATTCCATCAAAAAGGACACTTAGAATTAACATCAGAAAGAGAGTTGAAATTCCTGGGGCTTTTAATGAGGAAAGAGAGCTTGGAAATTTTTATAGTTACAAGTCAGACTGAAGGTAGAGGGCCAAAGAAAAGCAAACACACAACTTACTTGGTACGATTGATCGAAAAATAGCGGCGCAGGGTTTTGGGTGAGATGGCAAAAAGAAAAGAGTGTTGCTACAAAGGATAGAAAATTGGACAGTCATGATCGATAACGTCTTGAAGGGACATGGCACATAGAATAACAACCTATATTGTCACGGAAACATCTTCCAGATCATCTTATAGGCCATTGAAGAGGTGGATTCATACCTTTCCCGAATGTATCAATGTGTAAGGCAATATAACGAACACGACCTGAATTGGAACTAAGCCGCTCGATTAATAATTTCGAGTCATTATCCATTGTACCATCCGTACATCCAAGCTCACAGCTCCTGGTATTCCTAAGAGGTCACTCATCTAGGTACTTACCAGGCTCGACGTTGCATCACTTCGATGATCGTACAAAACCGGTGTTTCAACGTAAAGCAGAAGAAGTAAATTTAGATACGAATAGATGTAAATCCTACTAATTGATCTATAACTAGGGAGGAAGAAGTGGATCTATCACCTTACGTGAAACATGCTTTCGGCGATTATTAGCTTAGATACGAATAGATGTAAATCCTACTAATTGATCTATTAGGTTATCCCAAAAGTTCGTAAACACTTGCGAAATGGGTCTATCTGGTCCTGCACAATCGAGACAAGCGATGTGTTCAGAAAGGGCAAGAGACACTGTCGGTTCCAAAACAAGATCGATTCGGCAATAAAGTCATGTTGTGCGTTTGGTGGAACACTGAAGGAATCGTGCATTTTGAGTTGGTTCCGAATGGTCGTGCCATCAGTGCCGAACTTTACTGTCAGCAACTTGAGCGGGTCTACGAAAAGTTGAAGCAAAAGTACCCGGCTCTGATCAACCGAAAGCGCGCTTTGATGCAGCAGGACAATGCCATGCTACACACTGCCAGGAAGACCAAAGACAAGTTTGAAGAGCTGGACAGCGTTGAGGTTCTGCCACATCCAGCCTACACTCCTGACTGTGCTCCATCAGATTACTACCCTTTCCTCTCAATGCAACACTTTCTGAAGGGCCGCCGATTCGGCTCGTTTGATGAAGTCGAGGAAGCGTGTCAAGAATTCTTTGATTCGAAGCAAGCTGAATGGTACTGGTCACTCATCTAGATACTTACCAGGCTCGACGTTGCTTCACTTCGACGATTATACAAAACCGGTGTTTCAACGTGAAGTAGCAGTAAGCTTAGATACGAATAGATGTAAATCCTACTAATTGATCTATAACTAGGGAGGAAGAAGTGGATCTATCAGTAAAGTACCTTACGTGAAACATGCTTTCGGCGATTATGTCTCGAAAGAGACATGACTGACTGGGCAGAAGATTATCACGCAGTAGATTACCATTGCTTTCTGCGGTAGACTGGTTGCCGACCAAGGCTATAGAACCCAATCTGTACTGTTATTTAACCCATAACTGGAGGGAAGTGACCGATTAATACCTTTCCCAAGGGTATTTGGGCGTAAGTGAATGCAAGGAATTCAACTGGAATTCGAACTCGGCACCCCGAGTCGATATCCACTGCACCAGAACGCACATCCTATATTTTTCCCAAAAGTATTTACGACAGGAATTGGAACACAGCTCTTCGATTCCTAATCAGGATTGAGTTAGTTCTTTTTCTTCCTTTCGAATGTACTTTTTTAAATATTAGCCAAAGATTCTAACCTAATACTTAACTTTAACCCTTTCATTTCTGTGCTTGGGGTCGGGTCTGCAAAGTTAGTATTTATGACAAATGAAAGAAAATGAAAGAAAATAACAAACAAAAAAAATCAGTCATTGTTTAATTATTTGTTTTTAATTATAAGGCCTGTTACTATCATTAAATAAATTTGACATATGTTGGTATGCTTTACATTTAAACTATGCCATTTGATAATTGATTAAAAAATGAACTGATATGCTCGTTGCGCAATGTCAAAATACTTCACTTTTTTTCATTTTCTTTTTGCTCTCCTTAATCTTTTACTTCGTCATTTTGTTTTCATTTTGCTTACTTTTATAAAATCTATCAGCCATTACCCTCTTCAAATTCATATCTGTCTACCCCACCCCTTATTATCTTTCTCTCTGCTTTACACTTTATATCCTTCCATGTCCGTTTTTCCATCTCTGATATTCGCATTCCAAAGTGAAACGAGTTTGAAAAGATTTGCAAATCACACTATCGCAACATCTGGTTTTATCATGACAGCTATCATATCACTGGAAATGCGCGCATAAGTTTAAAAAAAACACAGGGTAGAATTCGAATTACATTACGGCCTCATAAAAATGTCCATCGGTTCTGATAGTCAGTTAAGTGCCATACGTTATATACGCATGGGTGATCATGTCTCGAAAGAGACATGACTGACTTTGGTCAAATATCAGAGAGGATTCCTCACAGAATTTTCCTCGGCCAATTTTCACATAAGTGGTAACTTCAATATTCACCTCAAAGTGTGGTTAGCCCACTCTAACAAAACCGTCATATCATCCCCTGATTTACTGTTCCATAGTACGCTTTTTTGCTATGAGTTTGAGTTTTGTTTAACGGCATATCAACACCTCAGTGGGTTATTTAATGTAAAAAAAAATAAAGGTAGGATTTTAAGGTATTTTTTTAATATTCGGTTATAGTGAGAAGGTTGATTTAGTCAGACTTTGAAGAAAAAAATTTAATTTTTTTATTTTAGAAAATTGAAGACGTCTTTTAGTTTTGTATTACAAATGTACTGCTGATATATATTTTTACTTCAAAAATGTATTGTTGTTGGTAATTTTTTCCTTCAAATATATATATATTTCTATAAAAGTCTATTTTTATACGTTCATATTGTTTTGACCACAGTTTGGGGGTTAACTCTTTGCTCATGGCTGGGACCCTAACAGGTGCTACCACTCCGGGTCATAGTGGACCTGCGAACAACAGCAGTTAAGAGGTGGTTCCATGCTTCTCACAACCTCCCAATCAGAGGCCTTGCTGTCGGATGCTTTTCGCTATGAGAAGACAGACTGAGACGGCTTTCGGTCCTATATGACGGAAGCTTTTCTCCCAACCTCCTTCAAACATGCTGTCTTTAAAACTGTTGCCCTGAACTTTGAATGGATACTTTCTGGAATTAAGTGTTTTATACCTCGAAAAAAAATTTCAACAAAAACCAAACAGTTAGCCTAGTTCACCCGTGAAGGCGCAGTAGCCAAAACACACTGGAATCACTACTTCAACGTCTATTGCAAGGAAAGGTGTAGTCTGACTTAATTAAGAACCGTCCGCAATCACTGTAAGAAAGTTCTTGAAAACCCAAAGTACAGCTACGCGTGAGCTGTCTAAGCCAAATTTGAAATTAAACAAATTGGAACTCGTGAATTCTCGAAGATCACCAGCCAAATTATGAACAGAGGCAAAGCGGATGTGGCCACTCCTATAAATGTCCCCGAGGTCATATCCTCCTCAACAAACACGGCAAAGCTCTTCGCCTCGAGTTTTGCCTCACGCTCAACGTTAGATAACAAATACTTGCGGAAATTCATTGACAAAAACATCTTTATGTTAGTCTCTGATATGATATCATTTCAATATGAAATGAGGGCACAGGATTTTTTTTTTTAATCGTATCACCCCGAGCAAGGCGGTAACGCCACTGATGTACAGGGGCTACGTAATAGTGAAAGGATTGGAAAAGAGAAAGCCGGAAACCACATCCTAAACAGGGAACATGTCTTCCCCAACTTTCCACCTCTCACTGAGTGCATGCTCAGTTGCATATTCATTTCCGTAAAAGAAGTCTCTAAACTTCCCCGATTCTAGCAAAATTATTTAATCGCTTGTTGGAGGAGAAATATTTCCGAAGCATATGGAAGGTTGCAAGCGTATATCAGGTCTTCAAGAACGCGAGCAGCCAATCTTTCCAATTCTATTGCAGACTTATTAATCTCCTCACTATTATCAGTAAACATTTTAAGGTCATTATCATCAAGAAGGTCCCAGACAGTTATAATATCGGCCTGTTCAAGTCTAGAGTCAACCACGATTATCTCCCCCTCTTATCCATACACCTTTAAGTAAAAAATAACCCTCTACCTACAGTGGCCCTCGGTCCTTATACTGGGTGAATCATACTGCAAAAAAAAAGTCGAATTAATAGTTTTCTGTCAGCTGGGAACTTGTCAATGAGCTTGCCGAAATTATTTCATGTTCCGAACACTTTCGACCATCCTTGGTCGTTTTCAAGGAAAGACGTTAGCATGAAGGAGGAGGATAGCATTCGTGCAGTGACGTGCAGAAGTTTGGTAGGGCCAAGTCCTTGATTCTATGCCCCTTAGACTCATGCAGGGGGAGGGTGCTATAGGGATAAATACAGAGAAATTTGAGAATGGAAGACGGATGAAACATAAAATAAACATTTTCTTCAAATCTAAACTTATTTATAAATGGAACTTTGTCTGTGTGTGTGTGTGTGTGTGTGTGTATCCGTTACCTATAGACTCCGAAACGGCTGAACCGAATTTCTTAAAAATTTACACAGCTGTACTATAAGCGTCTGTGAGTATTCTTAGCTAGGTTTTGTGTCGAGGTACCCTTGATAAATATCAAAAATCGATAATCGAAAAAATCGGGTTATAGAAGGAGTGGTCCGATTTTAATCAAATTTGATACACCCATAGACAAAGACTTAAGAAACGATATTCAGAAGTTTCAAGGTTGCAGTTCTTACAATAGTGCAGAAAATTTGATATCGATACGAGGAAATCAAAATTTGACTTACATCCATTCATTTTTCTTTCAGTCTACTGTTTCGCTTTAACTGGAAACAACTATTGTTTTTTAGTCTTTTGTGCCAACGTTCAAAGAGTCTGAGCTCCAGGACCATGGATTACCTTTAAAGCTTTCATTACACCCAAGAAACGCCGGGCTATACTGCTAGTTAAATATAAACTAAATTTTTATTTCACTTTTTGGTTGGACGCCTTCCTGATACGGAAGAATTGTATCGTTGCACCCTTTACTCCCTCTTTTGCACGATTCTGATTTTACGTCGTTAACCGTTTGAAATGTTTGAAAACTTTTAAATGAAGTCCATATGACCGTGAAATAGAATTTAGGAAAAATGACTTCATAATTTATGTGTATGAGCACCTTGAGTGAAATATTTTATTGATAGTGGGTTTCTTTCTTTTAATATGAACGCGCTCCAATATTTGCAATTCTTTTTATATATTGCACTTTCCTAAGATTGATAATCTTCTCAAGATAAATGATGTGATATAGCAAAACCTTTTGAAGAAAATTAGCAAATTGGTTTACAGATATTCACTGTCCATTCTAGTATTTAATAGAAAGTATGTACAGTTGTACGCAGATATGTTCTATGATAATTTTTTTCTCTTTCTACTTTTTCTACTTTTTTTTGCTAATGTTCACCCGATACAAAGCTCAAGAGCCCCTCAAGGTAGAGGAGTGTGGTGTTGTATTAGCGTAAGAAAGTGTAAGAAGTGAAGTGAAGGAAAGGTAACATCTAATTCTAGACTTTAAGAAGTTTTAATTAGCGAATAAAACTTCAGAGATCTGAGACGTTAGAAGTATATAGATGAAGTAGACTTTAGAAGAAACATGAAACCTAATCCTAAACAAGAAACAATGGATTAACCTATAATCCTGTTCAACAAACTAAGGAGGCGAATGAACAGAACGATAGGCAAATCTATCTGCATCTACTGTACTTAATGACTGTAAATACAATTTGATAATATTTATCTACTTAATTAACATTTGCTAAACAATTTAATACATTAATTAATAATAACAGTGAAATAGTATTTTATTTCCATGTAATTAATTTTGCATAAGTATTCAGCCTCCTGTCTATGGCTATATAGTGTTGAATACACTGGTTCTCGTTCGATCACCGAAGTTAAGTCAACATCGAGCCTGGTCAGTACATAGATGGGTAACCGTTTGGGAATGCCAGGTGCTGTAAACGTCAGAATCAAGACTGGTCCTACTGGGTTGGGTGTAGGGTAACAACTCTACCCCGAAAAAAAACAGTTTGTTACGGAAACAGTAACAAACATTTACTTCCCTACACACCATTGGGTGAGATGATGATGATGATGACTCCACCTCCTTAATTAATGTTTGGTTAAGACTCTTTTCATAATGTTTTCTACATCTATCGACTGATATTTTCAACTGTTCTTCTATACATAATGATTCTAATTTGTTCAGAAGCGATGGCTTCCGATTATGAACAGCAATTTTCAATTCATGTTACAAATGTTCGATTGGATTTAGGTCAAAATATTGAGAAAACTATCTCACTAACTTATCCTGAGAAAAAAAAAACGATTCTGGAATGATTTTCAAAATATATTTCGGGTCGTTGTCTTTTGATATATAAATCGTTTATAATGTCTAAGTCTGATAATGGAAGGTAAGGGACATTTTCGATAGAATAGGCTGATATTTTGACGAATCGATTTTCCTGTCAATTCTACTAAGATTTTTTTTGATTGATTGTTTTATTGCAGCTTGTCAACCCTTCTCAGATTATTTCAGTCATTCAGTTAAGTGCCATAAGGAATACACATTTGGGTGATCATGACTGACTGGGCAGAAAACTGTCCCGTATCAAGTTGTCATTACTTTCTGTGTTAGACTGGTTGCCAACCAAGACTACAGAACCCAATCTGTTTTGTTATTTAATACATAACTCGATGGAAGAGACGGATTAATACCTTTTTCCAAAGGTATATGCGCGTAAGTGAATGCAATGAATCCAACTGGAATTCGAACTCGACCTTCCAGTTTCTCATTACAAGCCGATATCCAATGCAATAGTTTTAAGGTATGTTATATTTATGGGTTAAACTGCTCAATATCAGGTATAGGGCGTATGTAAATATAAAGTGAGGTCAACACTTAGGAGCGATTGTCTGTTACATGCGTAAACACAATCTTTAAGCATAAAGATTGCGTTTATATATATATATATATATATATATATATATATATATATATATATATATAAACTAACCTAGAGAGCCAACGAACCTACCAAGGTTTCACCAAATTAGATCTTCAGAGAAAGTTGGCTTTCCCTGAAGATCCAATTGGATCTTCAGGGAAAGTTTTACTTTGCTCTACTTGCGTACTGAGCGCTTTTTGTTTTAGGTTACTCGTCTCGGGTTATTTTCTTTGGACTACGTACTTTGACTGATGTTCAAGTGCTTAGCTCGTTCTTTATTATATATATATATATATATATATATATATATATATATGTGTGTGTGTGTGTGTGTGTGTGAGAGAGAGAGAGAGAGAGAGAGTTATTTGGAGAATAAATATTTAGAGGGCAATAAACAGAAGAGTACCTGACGTAATTTTGCAGGGCATGCGTCAATTTTATTTTTCTTCAGGCGTATTGAGAATACGGACACTAGAGGTCAATAGAGTGGTAGAGAGCCAGTTTAAAGAAGCTGGGTAAGCGAACAGGTTTAACGAAACGTTGTTCTGCGTGGACCTCACATTCGCGTTATCTGTGATGTTCTTAACAACACTATGCCATGCCACGAGACTTCTTTCCACTGAAATTCAGGTTCTGAACACGCACGTCAGGCCTGAGATCAAAGGAGTAACCGCAAGCATTTCAACAGCCGTTTGGTTCATCGCACATAGCTCATGAGATCCATGTTTAGCCGGGAATATTTATGATTGTGTCATCTCCAACATGTGGTCTCCAAATTCATCATCGTCATCATCAGGACAATTACCTCCAGTGATGAGTTGAATAGTAGGAAAGTTTGAGATCTATAGTTTTGGTTGGCAACCAGTTTACTACTGAAAGAAACGGTAATCTTCTGCCGCGACACATGATCGCCCAAAGGTGTATCACGTATGGCATTTAGCTAACACACACACACACACACACACACGCACACACACACACACACACACACACACATGTATATATATATATATATATATATAACTCTTCAGCGATGAATTGAGTTCTTTCGGTGACTGGTGTGTGTGTATACACCGCTTATATATAACA
>JBBBDQ010000408.1:3605000-3682500 GCA_037127315.1 Ascarosepion bandense
ATATATATATATATATATATATATATATATATATATATATATATTATCGATTTTCTGTACCATTGTAAGAACTGCAACCTTGAAACTTCTGAATATCGTTTCTTATATCTTCGTCTATGAGTGTATCAAATTTGATTAAAATCGGACCAATCCTTCTATAACCCGATTTTTTCGATTATCGATTTTCGATATTTATCGGGGGTACTGAGACACGAAGCCTAACTAAGAACACTTGCAGACGCTTATAGTACAACTGTGTAAATTTTCAAGAAAATCGGTTCAGCTGTTTCTGAGTCTATAGGTAACGGACACACATGCACACAGACACACACAGACAGACAGACACACACACACACACACACGCACACAGACAAAGTTCCATTTATAAATAATTTCAGATAATTTTTGTGAAAAATAATTCTATTAAAAACAATTCATTCCATTCTGAATTCATTTGTAGAGCAGTTTACTTCCTAGATTCGACACATTAACTGTTAAAAATAATCTTAAGTCAGGCGTTACCTCTTGTTTAGTTAGATATCAATTCTGTTTGAGACCACTTCCGGTAATTAGTTAAAGTGTTTCCGTTTAACACAGTCATAATTTCCCGCTTTTCCTCACTTCAAGTCTCATTATTTAAAAATAATTTGCTGAGTTTATTTTCTTATTAGCAGTATAGCCCGGCGTTGCTCGGGTGTAATGAAAACTTTTATATATTATGGATTTTCTGCACTATTGTAAGAACTACAACCCTGAAACTTCTGAATATCGTTTCTTATGTCTTTGTCTATGAGTGTATCAAATTTGATTAAAATCGGACCACTCCTTCTATAACCCCATATTTTCGATTATCGATTTTCGATATTTATCGGGGGTACCTCGACACGAAACCTGGCTAAGAACACTCACAGACGCTTATAGTACAACTGTGTAAATTTTCAAGAAAATTGGTTCAGCCATTTCAGAGTCTATAGGTAACGGATACACACACACACACACAGACACACACACAAAGTTCCATTTATAAATAAGTTTAGATAAGAACTTAGAAAAAAAATGTTAATTTAGGTTATAAGCGAATATTATTTTACCTAAAGATACGAGCGTAATTCCCGCCGTATAACACGCACCAGCGCATGATAAACAAATTTAATAGAGCAGGGAATATTCAGGAATAAAATTAATAATATTCAACTTGTAATTGATTCATACTTATATTAGGTTGCGTCATAAGTAGTTTTAGGGAATCAGTTGTAATGACGCGTACTAATCATAAGTGACAGTTAAGTATAAGTTTGGAGTATACTAATATACCTTAATTTTACCCGATAGTGGATTAAAGGTAATATCTGCTTTACCTCCATGACGACACAAGGCCGCATGCAACAAGACTAACACAATAAATTTTTAAAATCGGTTCGTTTGTTCCACACAACCCACCATATTAATCTGACTTTGAGCCAATTGATTAATATCTTTTTGATTAACACCTTTTTCGATCGTAGCAAAACGCTTTGTTGTGGAAAACTTTATTTAACAGAGAACCAAATTCAAGTGTTTGTCAAAAACATTTTCACTTCGAAACCTATAGAATTTTACTCAAATGGTATCGAAGAGCTGCCTGATAAGAGGCATCAAGTCACTCTGATTCTTTCTTGACATTGATGTTAATAACCGCAGGGTGTTAGGATAAAACACTCATTCATGATTATATATTTTAACTAGCAGTATTGCTCGGGTGTAATGAAAAGCTTTAAAACTAATCCATGGTCCTGGAGCTCAGACTCTTTGGACGTTGGCAGGAAAGACCAAAAAGTAATAGTTGTTTCCAGTTAAAGCGAAACCGTAGACTGAAGGAAAAATGAATGGATGTAAGTCAAATTTTGATTTCCTGGTATCGATATCAATTAATTTTTTTTTCGTCGTAAACTGAATTTTGAAGGCTAAATAAGTCCTCTGAGTAAATGGTATCATGGCTGAGACTAAGAACTACAATAATACCTACTTAGAGCCAAACCCGAATCAAAAACTAAATTAAAAGGGCTGAAAAAATACAGCCATACAGGCAGATAAACAGACACACACACACACATCTTGCCTTTTATATATATATATATATATATATATATATATATATATATATATATAATAGATTTTCTGCACTATTGTAAGAACTGCAACCTTGAAACTTCTGAATATTGTTTCTTATGTCTTTGACTATGAGTGTATGAAATTTGATTAAAATCGGACCACTCCTTCTATAACCCCATATTTTCGATTATCGATTTTTGATATTTATTGGGGGTACCTCGACACGAAACCTAGCTAAGAACACTCACAGACGCTTATAGTACAACTGTGTAAATTTTCAAGAAAATTGGTTCAGCCGTTTCGGAGTCTATAGGTAACGGACACACACACACACACACACACACACAGACAAAGTTCCATTTATAAATAAGTTTAGATATATACTATACACTCATAGACGAGTTATACAGCTTATAGTTAAAATGTTATACATTTTTGCTCTCTTAATTTTAATTGCTGTCACTCTTTTTCTCTTCTATGTGCCATGTCCCGTCATGACGTAGACGATTATGTGCTTCCACATCTCCCTATTTCTAGTAGCTCTTTCTCCTGTTACCCCTCCGAAGCTCCGCTCTGCCATCCATTTGCTTAAGTCCATCAAGTATGCTACATGTTGCTTTCCCCTGTCTCTCTTTCCCTCTATCTGTCTTGTAGGTATCACATTCTCCAAGCCATCCTTCTTCATTGCATGTCCCAGGAACTTCAGCTGTTTTATCCTGATGTTAAATATTAGTTTCCTTTTCGTTTCCATCCTCTCCAAAATCTCATCGTTGCTTAAATGTTCAGTCCATGGTATCCTCAACATCCTTCTGTAGAACCACATATCGGTTGATTCAACTCTTCCCTTCATATGGAGGGTTTTTGTTTTTGTTTTTTTTTTCCGATCTGCGCCGTTGATGGCCGTAGAGTTACGGTCCGATAAAATGCAGTTGAAATCGAGATAAAAATTAATTTTTAAAAAATCAATAATAATTAAAAAATCTTTCTCTCTTTTCTGTGCCTAGTTCTTTCAGGACGTAGATGATCATGGCTCTCCACAAAGAAGAAAAAAGAACAGTAAATTCATGAAATACCCAGTAAATATTAATCTATATGGAAATGACAGTGAAAGAATCGTTAATAAACAAATTTTATCATTTTCTAATCATAAATTATTTTGAAAACATTTTGGAAAATGATAAACAAATAGAGAAAAATTAGTCACGATGTGAAATGAACATTTTTGATAAAAAATTTAAAAACCTTTTTGCTTGTAAATAGTTCGAATGCTCTAATATTCTTTCTATAGAAAATTAATGCATAATTCTTAAGGTATGATAAAAGATACTCCAGCCATGAAATTAATTAATAAGAACATATCACCGGGAGAAGGCCGAGCGTACAACAGCCGAAACGTCATGATTATGATAACAAAAATGAAGACAATAGTTAGAATAATGTAAATAATATAATTAGTTAAAATACCTCCTCTCAGAATTATAGGCCGATATTGAAGAACATTTTCGTGTAAAATTATTCAAGCTCATTTAACCGAAATGTCAAACACATTTATGTTGTATTAAAAATAAGTATGATATTTTTTTATAAAAATTTCAGTAATATTTTAACTTTTTAAATGCATTTCCTAAGCATTTTATTATGCTATTAACAATTATAAATGGTTAATTTTAACGATTTCGGGGTGGTTTAAATTTTTCCGTGTCATTTAGAGTTATTTTTGGGGACGGTTCCGACAGTAAAGTGAAAACGTTGGTCCAACTTTGGACCAACTTTTCACTGCAAGTAAAATTAACAATCTACCTTATCTGAGAATTTTATTGTTTTTTTTTCTTATACGACTTAGTACAATGTATATCATGACTTGTAATTTTGATTAAAATATTGTGTGATACTTACGTGCGAAAGCTATTTTTGCCCAGCATCTTTAGATGCTGCAAAATCAAAATGTCCTAAAAAATTCGAGTCATGTTCTTAAATAGCCTTATCAGATCCAGACTTTCATATATATGTCATGCATGGCTCACTCGTATATTTCTAAACTATCGTCAGTATCTAGCTGTTTTTTCAGAGCAACGGTTAAAAATGCTTTCAGACGAACTAATCCTCAAAATCTTAATGTAGACAATCCTTCATCAGACTCTGTAGGCTGGCCTTACAAAATCACGGATTATATTTGCCAAATAACAAAAATCACTTCACTTTAAGACTTCCAACAGCAGTAACAACAAAAATGTTTAGTACATGTAAATAGAAAGAGAAAATACTGTTATAATCATTTTATTAACTTTCCACACTGTCAAAAACAAAATGAAAATCCTATCAATGTTAGAAAAAGCTATATTCAGTAGAATTGAGAAGTCTAATTTTCTAAAAATTAATTATAAGAAATCTTATAAATTTCAACTGATGTATGAATTAAATTATCTTTTATCTGTTTCTATTTTAGAAAACATTTACAAAATACTTCTTTTCAGATATATTAACCCTCACTTGTTTAATTTTATGAAGTTTAGAGAAATTCTCTTTTGTAGGACTTAATATTTATATTAGTTATAAGAACAAGTCCTCGGACACTTAAATAGTTTTTTTGTTTTTTTTTTCGTAAAACAGGATCCCCAATTATAGAAAATCATCTCTAAATCATAAAATAAAAAGATACATCTCAACGTTCAGTAAATAAATGCCGAATGTTTCCAGAGTGGAAACAGCTAATTTTACCATTAACAGTAGAAAATGTTTTAATAGTTTTTATAAGAATTTCGAAAAACTGGAAAAAGAATTAAAAAGTCAGAAAACAATAACAAAACCATTGTCTAAATCGACTGGATGTCCTCAGATGCTAAAGTATTTTCAAAGGTTGACCGCATGTTGGTTCGTACTGAAAACATTACAATATTTTAATGTCTATATTGTGCTTTGGAGGAAACAGTAATACTACGAAAGTATGAAAAATGTTGATAGCTGACAGTTTGTGGATGAAAGCATTAATGACGAGAGAGGTGGATAAGTGAACCATTCTCCCCTTTCTTCCTCGGGTCAGCAGGTGCTGTTTTTACGCCCCCAAAAATCTTCAGATCGATTGCAACTCATATCATGAGACTGTATATTAGAAATTTAGGTCGACCTGCATATAATCTATCTATCTATCTATCTATCTATCTATCTATCTATCTATCTATCTATCTATCTAAGTAGGTATCTTCAAAGATTCGCTAAAAATGAGTTTCATTGGTTAAAAAAAAAAACTGCCCTAAACTTAGTAAAAGCTAAGTTTTACCGTGAAAATCTTTATGCTAAATATTAAAAGGAAAAACCAAAGGATTTTTATTAGTAAATTAAAACTTTCGAATTTTCGGCTATTTTTTTTTTTTTTTTGTTGTTGTTGTTTTTCTTGTGTCATTGAATGACTATAAAGTATTATAGAAAATTTTAATGTCTTTTTTCGGTGCTAAACACACTGATTTGGACATTCTTGCAAAAATCAAATAATCTTTAATTTACAGGTATTACATATGATTTAATTTTCTGTTTCTTTTTAGAAATTTTTTGTGAAAATACATTTTCAGGGTCGATTAACCCCCATTTATGATGTTTCGAGAAATTCTTTTTTAATGTTTCTATTAGTTGTAAGAACAAGTCCTCGGAGAATTTAAATCATTATTTTTTTTTTTTTTTTTTTTTTTTTTTTGTAAATTTTACTCTAAAGCGTACAATAAAAAATGCAGTAGAACTAAGATATTATTTAATTAGAAAATCTTTTAATTACTTTTATGAATAGAATATATTACGGGTACTATTTTCTTAATAAAAATTTATTCATGAATAATTAATTTCTACAAGAATTATTTTTATTTTTTCAAATTTTGATTAGAATAATTTATAAACGTTTAAAGCCTTTTAAATTATGCTTTAATTAGTAGCGGTCAAGTGATATTGTTATTAAATTAAGATAGTATTTACCAATCACAAACAGAAAAGCTCACTACAACTCAACGACCCTCAATATTTAAAAAGGATTTTGAATTTATGTATGTATAAACATGTCGATTTTTTTAGATACGTTTATCCAAACGAGATATTAGAAAATAAGGAAGTTAACTAGTAAAGTTAAAATTTATATGTAATTTCAAACATTTCCTCAACGAACCGCTTCGTAAGTTATATTGTGAAGCCAAAGTACTTAAAATTCATTAAAATTGCTTAGAATATTTTCCTAATTTTCTAAGATTAATTAGAAAAAAGGGTGTTCACGTGATGTACGTGGAGTAATTGTTAAAGCCATGCTCCCTTGAGAAAAAATTGCCAAACATATCCAACATCTCATAAAAAAAACACCCACCTTTGTCTTAATTTAAGACTCTTTTTAATTTAAGACTCTTTTTAAGACCCTTAAAAATGCTTTTCTACATTATTTTAAACTAAAAGTAAGTAATCTTTTTTTTTAAAATCAGGTTAATTAAGTTTTAAATCGGCTAATCTTCCTCAAATAAAATTTCAGAAAAGTATACTTTATTTTTGAAAGATTTTTTAATAAAGAAAATCACGTTTTGTCAATATGAGCGATTTTATAACTTTAACTCACAATAAAAGCAAAAGAAAAAATGTATGCCAATCAATTTAAATTCAGTTTGAAATACAGCGAAAGTATTTTGCTTATTGGTAAATATTAAATTTTATCTTTTAGCTTGATATTAAAATTAAAATAAAACCTTCAAGAAAGTTTTTTTTTCAGTTTTAACAATACATTTTAAACCTTAGGAATCTTTTTTTCTTTTTTTTCTTTTTTTTTTGCGGTGTATATATATATATATATATATATATATATATATACAGTAGAAGCCATAAAAATAAGGAACGAAAACTACAAAGACATAAATATATGTATTATCTAAAAGGTAATGCATGCTTAGCAATGAAAGTTTTACCGAATAAAGATTAGGCTGTAATGCATAAATATTATTCAAAGTTACAAAAATGTACGTAATAGTTTTTTTTTTTTTAAATAAACATTAAATGGAACAAAGGAAATAAGCTACTGGACAAAAGTTAAGGAACGATGTTAATAATTTGCATAAACTTTTAATTTACATTGTTAAAAACTCGATGGAGCTTATAAGTAAAAGTTCATTTATCATGAGGACTTTATTTTTAAGCAATATGGCAAACTCTACACGCAAAACGCTCTCTTTTGAAGAAAAAACTCATTATCGCTAACTATCAAGAAAAAAAGTCAATTTCAGAATCTTTTGACATTGTTCATAGGTCTAAAAGTGTCGTTCATCGTGTAATTAGAAGGTATAAAACCGATAAAACGTGAGATGCAAGACCAAAAAACCGGCAGACCTCCAAAATCATCGCAAAGGGAAGATCGAAGAATCGTTAGAATATCTACAAAAAAAACCGTTTTGAAACTGCTACATCAATTGCCCGTAAATTTAATGGAGACACAGATAATCAGATCTCAAGAAAGACGGTTGCTCGCAGGTTAAAAAATGCAGGATTGCATGCCTTTATTCCAGGTTCGAATCCTTTCATTTCAAAGCGAAACCAAAGGGTACGCCTGGAGTATGCGAGACAACATATTGTTTGAACTGACACACAATGGAATACAGTTTATTTCTATATTTGGTTCGGAGAGCAAAACTTACATACGCCATGGAACAGGTAAAAGACTGTCTTTTCAATGTGTGAAGAAAACCGTTAACCATTAAACCGCGTACATGGCAATATTAATGCTGAGATTTTCAAAAGTCTTCTTCAGTATCATGTGGTACCAAGAATACACCATAATCTTTATGAATCTTCTATTTTCATGCAGGACAATGTACCTTGCCACAAGCCTCAGAAGGTTATGGCTTTATTTGAAGAAGAAGGAATCGCCCTAATGAAGTGGCCAGCTTAGAGCCCCGACCTGAATCCAATATAAAATGTTTGGAATATAATTGGAGAAAGGGCCCAGAAAAGAAACCCGGAAAACCAGGATCACCTATGGGAGTTATTTAAAGGCAAATGGAATGGAATTACTGCTGATTTTTGCAAGAAATTAATTAGATCATATGGTCGACGATGCATTGAAGTCATTGAAAATAAAGGGATGTTTACCAAATATTAAATTTTGTTGATATTTTGTTCACAAACAAGTATTAACAAGATCGTTCCTTAACCTTTGTACAGTAGCTTATTTCCTTTGTTCCTTGTAATCTTTGTTAAAAAAAACATTGTTATGTAAATTTTTGTAACTTTTTATAATATTTATGCATTACACCCTAATCTTTATTCGGTAAAAATGTCATTGCCAATCATGCATTATTTTTTCAAGTAATACACATATTTATGTCTTTGTTGATTCGGTTTCTTATATTATGGCCGCTGCTGTATATATACCACTCCGTGTGTGCTAGCATGTGTGTTGCTTTTATGTTTCCACCGCCCCACTTTATTCAGAACGAAGATTACAAAAAAACACCTGCTTCTTTGAAAGTTCGTTCAGTCCTTAGTACTCCCCCCCCCTCAAAAAAAAAATAACATACATTCCTCTCATCAATCCATTGAATATCTGCTGTTACCCTACCCACTCTTAAATGAGCATTAATGAGCGCTGGTTCAAGCCAGCAGTTAACACGAGCGGACGTTTACTCTGCCAATGATGGAATCGGTAGACACGGACAAATAGAAACTATCCTTTGACGATTAATGTGCATTTGTATGTGAATGAATGCGTAACTGTGTGTTGGTTTTAAAACTATATATATAGTTAGTTGCACGCTTGTGTGCAAATATGTTTGTAAGTATGTGCTTTCTAAGTACATTTGCATAAGAATATATTTGTCAGTGTGTGTATATAGAGTCTGTGCATATACGTTCTTATGTAGATTTGTGGGTATCAGTGCACACCAAGTTATTAGTTGTATTTTGCTCGAAAATTTTCACTACCAATATGAGATCTATACGATCGATTTTCACGTCCGGATTAAAAACATTGGCAAGGTGACAAAGAATGAAAGGACTAACATTTAACATGAAAACTAAAAACGAATATCCGAGTTCGAATTCCGTCAGAGACAATTTGTGTTCACTTTCATGTCTTTTTTTTAACCATTTCACCCCAAGCAAGGCATTCCACTGCCACTATTGCGCAAGGGGTTACATAGGGGGAAGGTGATGAGAAAGAGTGGTTAGATATAGGAAATGTCAGAAGGAGGGTAATAGACGGGGAGGGATACCGAGGATGAGAGTTGGGTAGGTGGAAAGAGTGTTGGAGAGAATGGATGCGAGTTAGCGTGTTAGGAGGTGTCTATTGACCTTACAGTTAAACTCCTGGAGATTGTAGCTGTCGGGGAAGCAAGCATGTGGAAGGGAATTCCACAGGCGGGAAGTGCGTGAAAAGAAGCTGTTGGAGTAGAAATTGCGGTTACATTTTATCGGTTTCACTGTAAAAGAGTGGGACCTAGTTGCTAATCTAGTAGTTCGTGCAAATTCGTACCTAGGGGGCACCAATGATCTAAATTCATCGGAACAGAAGCTGTGAAAATATTTATAGAAGAGGCACAGGGAAGCCACGTCACGCCAGTGAGAGAGTGACTGCAGCCGGTCTGCTAAGTCGGTATCGATCACATTACAGATTCTCCGTTGGATTTTGTCAAGAACCCCGAGGAGAACAGCAGGGGCACCCGACCAGATGTGGCAGCAGTATTCAATGCACGGGCGGATGGTAGATTTATATATGTGCAGGATAGTTGGAAAAGGTATGAATCTATTTCTTCTCCTTCTAGTTAAGAGTAAAATAAAATAATGGATTCTGGTGACGGATAATTCTAAATCCAAACTGGGAGTAGACACCACTTCCCCTTCAGAAAATTCATAGTTTTAATCAAGCGATAATGCCTCACAATCGTTGAAAAATGAAAAAAAAGTTCTGCAAGGTGAAATCCAGCAATTTTAACTGTAAAAATGGTTTTTGTGCATTTTCTAAAATTAAGTTGGAATTTTTGCAACAAGTAACAGAAGGGTGTGATTATTTAATCGAATTTGAGAAAATCATAATGGTTTTGATGAGCGAAAAAGTTTTAAAGTTGTCTTCAGCGATGGTTCTCCAAAAAACAAAAAAAATTCAATATTTTCAAAATTTTCAATATCTGTATAATCTTCAAAGTGGTGTAAAATTTATGATATTAGGTAACAATTTGAAACTTTTAAGATCAACTCCTCTCATAAATGTTAAAATTAACGAATGAAATCTGAAGACCTTCAGGACGAATCCTTATTAAATCTGGCTGGAATTACTATATCTAAACTTATTTATAAATGGAAGTTTGTGTGTGTGTGTGTGTGTGTGTGTGTGTGTGTGTGTGTGTGTGTGTGTGTGTGTGTGTATTCGTTACCTATAGACTCCGAAACAGCTGAACCAATTTTCTTGAAAATTTACACAGCTGTACTATAAGCGTCTGCGAGTGTTCTTAGCTAGGTTTTGTGTCGGGGTACCCCCAATAAATATTGAAAATCGATAATCGAAAATATCGGTTTATAGAAGGAGTGATCCGATTTTGATCAAATTTGATACACTCATAGACAAAGACATAAAAAACGATATTCAGAAGTTTCAAAGTTGCAGTTCTTACAATAGTGCAGAAAATTGATTATATATATATATATATATATATATATATATATATATATATATATATATATAAATAGATACCAGGAAATCAAAATTTGACTTACATCCATTCATTTTTCTTTCAGTCTACGGTTTCGCTTTAACTGGAAAAATTTTAGTCTTTTGTGCCAACGTCCAAAGAGTCTGAGCTCCAGAACCATGGATTAGTTTTAAAGCTTTCATTACACCCGAGCAACGCCGGGCTATACTGCTAGTATGTAAATAAAAAATAAAAAATCGGTAATGATTACAATCTTAAAGAAAAATACTTGTGGAAATATAATTGGCTGACATGTTGAAGAACTGATCCAAGAGAAGGTGACATGAAATTCAAATATTTGCCCTGAAAAAAAATGAAGTTTTCTCATCATCTACGAATTTATTGATGTACATACATACTAGCGTATGTGGGTTTTCTCATTTTAAAAGGCAAGTGCTCGTATACGCAAACAAAAGGAACTAGTGTAGGAAATAAACCGTTATTTTATTTCAGTTTTAGACATTTGTTGCGGTTGTGTTTTATGGTGCAGTGGATATCGGCTTGTAACAAGAAATCGGAGCAGCCGAGTTCAAATTCGAATTCCAGCCGAATTCGTTGCATTCATTTATGCAGAAAAATCTTTGAGAAAGGCGTTAATCTATCGCTTCTCCCTCCAGCTATGAATTAAATAACCAAATAGATTGCATTCAATACCCTTGATTGGCAATTAGTTTACTACAGAAAATAATGGCAACCTACAGTCAGATCACCCTACCGTGTATCACGTATGGCACTTAATTGACTGATTAGACATTCATTATGTTGTTTTTTTTCTTTGTGTTACACAACAAATGATTTTTGGGATTCGTATTTTTCTATGTTATCGCATATGTATATATAGCCTTGGTTGGTAACCAGTCTACCGCAAGAAGAAACGGCAACCTATTGAGAAAAAATCTCTGCTTAGTCATGAATCGAAAGAAACATGGCCGCCCAAACTTGCATTACGTATCGCACTTAACTAACTGAAAATAAGTAATCAAGTAATCGTTTTAAGTTCTCTGAATATAGGTGTCGTTCCGTAACATTCACTCTCTAGAGCAGGGGTTTTCAAACTGTGGTCCGCGGGCCACAGGAGGTCCGCAAGGACAAGATAGGGGGTCCGTGTATTAACTCATCACGTGAAATTCAAAGTATAAATTTTCAATGTCTAGATATTTACTTTTACTTATTAATGTTATGTTAAATTTATCAATTCAAAGTAAGCTTAAAACCAGTTTTTACTACGTTAATGCAAAACTATAAGCTATTTTTAGTAAAAATTATGTATAAATTTCATAAGCGTTTATAGTGGGTCCCTAGACTACAACTTGAAATATAAAGGGGTCCGTAAGTCAAAAAAGGGGTCCGTAAGTCAAAAAGTTTGAAAACCCCTGCTCTAGAGTGTTCTCAAACGGAAGTACTAGGTGTTATTTGTTAAACTCAGTTTAATTTGGCACAAGGCCAGGATTATGGAGCATTCATTAATCAGTCGTAAAAGTCAACCATACTAACTGGTTAACCATTACCAACACCCTGTGATAGACAAACGGAAATTGTTGAATTCATTTTATGATTATTGTTCATGTAATAATAAGCGTGTGTGGTTTGACCTCTGCGTGTCGTATGTTCAGTCGACCATAAAGTAGCAAGAAAAATGCATGAGAAATGTGAATTTTAAACATTCACTTCCGCACTGAAGAACAGGTTATTTGTGTTGTTGGTCATAAAGAACTTTTCAGGAGCTGACTCGACCGACAACATACGCGCAAATGGCAGAAAATGATAAAAAGATGAAATTACTGCAGATTCAGGCAAAGAACATTGACTTATTAATAACTTGTCATTAAAAGAAAAAAGCTGGAAATGATATAAATAACTTATCAAGTTTAAAGACCTGAGATAGAATAGAGGAGATGATGGAAGAGAGAGAAGGCTGAGAATAAGAAAAAGTTAAGAGAATGGAGAAAGAAAATAATAGAAAAATAAATATAAAACATAGAGAGAAAAGGGAACAAAAAATGTTAACAAATCGGAGAGAAGAAGCGGGTGACCGAAGAAATGTTAAAACTTAGAGAAAGAGAGAAAAGAATAAAATAAGTCAGTAAAACAGAGAGAAGGAGGGATAGAAAAATGTTAAAATTGAGAGAGAGGAAAGAATAGAAAAATGTAAAAATTTAGAGAGAGAAAAGAATAGAAAAATGTAAAAATTTAGAGAGAGGAAAGAATAGAAAAATGTAAAAATTTAGAGAGAGAAAAGAATAGAAAAATGTAAAAATTTAGAGAGAGAAAAGAATAGAAAAATGTAAAAATTTAGAGAAAGAGAAGAATAGAAAAATGTAAAAATTGAGAGAGAGGAAAGAATAGAAAAATGTAAAAATTTAGAGAGAGGAAAGAATAGAAAAATGTAAAAATTTAGAGAGAGAAAAGAATAGAAAAATGTAAAAATTTAGAGAGAGAAAAGAATAGAAAAATGTAAACATTTAGAGAGAAAAGAAAATAATGAAAAATGTAAAAATTTAGAGAGAGAAAAGAATAGAAAAATGTAAAAATTTAGAGAGAGAAAAGAATAGAAAAATGTAAAAATTTAGAGAGAGAAAAGAATAGAAAAATGTAAAAATTTAGAGAGAGAAAAGAATAGAAAAATGTATCATATATCGCAGAGAAAAAGATGGTGATAGAAAAATCTAAAATTGAGAGAGAGGAAAGAATAGAAAAATGTTTCATAAATCGAAGAAAAAGAGTTGGTGATAGAAAAACGTAAAAATTTAGAGAGAGAAAAGAATAGAAAAATGTATCACATATCGCAGAGAAAAAGGTGGTGATAGAAAAATCTAAAATTGAGAGAGAGGAAAGAATAGAAAAATGTTTCGCAGATCTAAGAAAAAAAGGGGGTGATAGAAAAATGTAAAAATTTGGAGAGAGAGAAAGAAAAGAATAAAAAATGTTAACAAATTAGGGAGAGAGGTAGAGGTGATAAGAAAATGTTAAAATTTGGTGAAAGAATAGAATAATGTTACCAAATCGGAGAGAGAAAGAAAGAGAAAGAGAGAGAGAGAGAGAGAGAGAAAGAGAAATAGAGAGAAAGAGAGAGAGAAAGTGAGAGAGAGGGGGGTAGAAAAACCTTAAAATTTCATGAGAAAGATAGAGACAAGAAAATAAAGAATATTAACAAAATTGAGAGTTGGGCGAGCAAAAAAATATGAATAAATTGCATATATAAAGAAAAGAATATGATAATGGCAATATTAAACGTTTCCTTATAAGGAATCATTCAGCATTCATTGACCGATCTGTTTGTACAACTACTCGTTTAAATTTATAAAATCTTTCTCTTAAAACATTTTTCCAGAAAACAGGTCTCTCAAGTCCAGTAACTGTTATCGCTCTTTCCATTATTGATGGGAGAAACTCCTAAGCATTTGTTGGAAGTAGTGTATAATATCAACATTTTGATGATGTCATTATTTCTTCTAGCTAGTTGTTTTCGTTGTTGCTGCTGTTGAAAATTTTCAAGTGCATGTGTTTCGTGTTATTTGGTACAGTTCTTTGTTAGTATGCAGTCCTAGTCCACAAGGTTCGAAAAAGTGTGGTTTTCACCAAAACACATTGGCTTCACTCGCCCGGCTATTTTTAACCAGTGAACTTAGAAAGCGGTTGTGTACAGTTAACAGTTTAGATATTTCTAGACGGGATCGACGCCATGCCTAATATCCATATCAAAGTCTCTATCTGACGAGGCTATTTCTGGACGGGTTTGATGCCATGCCTGATATCCATATGAAAGTCTCAATCTGACGAGGCTATTTCTGGACGGGTTTGATACCATGCCTGATATCCATATGAAAGTCTCAATCTGACGAGGCTATTTCTGGACGGGTTTGATGCCATGCCTGATATGCATATGAAAGTTTCAATATGACGAGGCTATTTCTGGACGGGTTTGATACCATACCTGATATCCATATGAAAGTCTCAATCTGACGAGGCTATTTCTGGACGGGTTTGATACCATGCCTGATATCCATATGAAAGTCTCAATCTGACGAGGCTATTTCTGGACGGGTTTGATGCCATGCCTGATATGCATATGAAAGTTTCAATATGACGAGGCTATTTCTGGACGGGTTTGATACCATACCTGATATCCATATGAAAGTCTCAATCTGACCAGGCTATTTCTGGACGGGTTTGATGCCATGCCTGATATCCATATGAAAGTCTCAATCTGACCAGGTTATTTCTGGACGGGTTTGATGCCATGCCTGATATCCATATGAAAGTCTCAATCTGACGAGACTATTTCTGGACGAGTTTGATGCCATGCCTGATATCCATATGAAAGTTTCGATCTGACGAGGCTATTTCTGGACGGGTTTGATGCCATGCCTGATATCCATATGAAAGTCTCAATCTGACAAGACTATTTCTGGACGGGTTTAATGCCATGCCTGATATGCATATGAAAGTCTCAATCTGACCAGGCTATTTCTGGACGGGTTTGATGCCATGCCTGATATCCATATGAAAGGTTCGATCTGACGAGACTATTTCTAGACGGGTTTGATGCCATGCCTGATATCCATATGAAAGTCTAAATCTGACAAGACTATTTCTGGACGGGTTTGATGCCATGCCTAATATCCATATCAAAGTCTCTATCTGACGAGGCTATTTCTGGACGGGTGTGATGCCATGCCTGATATGCATATGAAAGTTTCGATCTGACGAGGCTATTTCTGGACGGGTTTGATACCATGCCTGATATGCATATGAAAGTTTCAATCTGACGTAGCTATTTCTGGACGGGTTTGATGCCATGCCTGATATCCATATGAAAGTCTCGATCTGACGAGACTATTTCTGGACGGGTTTGATGCCATGCCTGATATCCATATGAAAGTCTCAATCTGACCAGGCTATTTCTGGACGGGTTTGATGCCATGCCTGATATCCATATGAAAGTCTCAATCTGACGAGACTATTTCTGGACGGGTTTGATGCCATGCCGGATATCCATATGAAAGTTTCGATCTGACGAGACTATTTCTGGACGGGTTTGATGCCATGCCTGATATCCATATGAAAGTCGCGATCTGACGAGACTATTTCTGGACGGGTTTGATGCCATGCCTGATATGCATATGAAAGTTTCGATCTGACGAGGCTATTTCTGGACGGGTTTGATGCCATGCCTGATATCCATATGAAAGTTTCGATCTGACGAGACTATTTCTGGACGGGTTTGATGCCATGCCTGATATCCATATGAAAGTTTCGATCTGACGAGACTATTCCTGGACGGGTTTGATGCCATGCCTGATATCCATATGAAAGTCTCAATCTGACCAGGGTATTTCTGGACGGGTTTGATGCCATGCCTGATATCCATATGAAAGTCTCGATCTGACGAGGCTATTTCTGGACGGGTTTGATGCCATGCCTGATATGCATATGAGAGTTTCGATCTGACGAGGCTATTTCTGGACGGGTTTGATGCCATGCCTGATATCCATATGAAAGTCTCAATCTGACAAGACTATTTCTGGACGGGTTTGATGCCATGCCTGATATCCATATGAAAGTCTCAATCTGACCAGGCTATTTCTGGGCGAGTTTGATGCCATGCCTGATATCCATATGAAAGTCTCAATCTGACGAGACTATTTCTGGACGGGTTTGATGCCATGCCTGATATCCATATGAAAGTCTCGATCTGACGAGACTATTTCTGGACGGGTTTGATGCCATGCCTGATATGCATATGAAAGTTTCGATCTGACGAGGCTATTTCTGGACGGGTTTCATGCCATGCCTGATATCCATATGAAAGTCTCAATCTGACGAGACTATTTCTGGACGGGTTTGATGCCATGCCTGATATCCATATGACAGTCGCGATCTGACGAGACTATTTCTGGACGGGTTTGATGCCATGCCTGATATGCATATGAAAGTTTCAATCTGACGAGGTTATTTCTGGACGGGTTTGATGCCATGCCTGATATCCATATGAAAGTCTCAATCTGACCAGGCTATTTCTGGACGTGTTTGATGCCATGCCTGATATCCATATGAAAGTCTCAATCTGACGAGGCTATTTCTGGACGGGTTTGATGCCATGCCTGATATGCATATGAAAGTTTCGATCTGACGAGGCTATTTCTGGACGGGTTTGATGCCATGCCTGATATCCATATGAAAGTCTCAATCTGACAAGACTATTTCTGGACGGGTTTGATGCCATGCCTGATATCCATATGAAAGTCTCAATCTGACGAGGCTATTTCTGGACGGGTTTGATGCCATGCTTGATATCCATATGAAAGTCTCAATCTGACGAGACTATTTCTGGACGGGTGTGATGCCATGCCTGATATCCATATCAAAGTCTCAATCTGACGACACTATTTCTGGACGGGTTTGATGCCATGCCTGATATCCATATGAAAGTCTCGATCTGACGAGACTATTTCTGGACGGGTTTGATGCCATGCCTGATATCCAAATGAAAGTCTCAATCTGACCAGGCTATTTCTGGACGGGTTTGATGCCATGCCTGATATCCATATGAAAGTCTCAATCTGACGAGACTATTTCTGGACGGGTTTGATGCCATGCCTGATATCCATATGAAAGTTTCGATCTGACGAGACTATTTCTGGACGGGTTTGATGCCATGCCTGATATCCATATGTAAGTTTCGATCTGACGAGACTATTCCTGGACGGGTTTGATGCCATGCCTGATATCCATATGAAAGTCTCAATCTGTCCAGGCTATTTCTGGACGGGTTTGATGCCATGCCTGATATCCATATGAAAGTCTCGATCTGACGAGGCTATTTCTGGACGGGTTTGATGCCATGCCTGATATGCATATGAAAGTTTCGATCTGACGAGGCTATTTCTGGACGGGTTTGATGCCATGCCTGATATCCATATGAAAGTCTCAATCTGACAAGACTATTTCTGGACGGGTTTGATGCCATGCCTGATATCCATATGAAAGTCTCGATCTGACGAGGCTATTTCTGGACGGGTTTGATGCCATGCCTGATATGCATATGAAAGTTTCGATCTGACGAGGCTATTTCTGGACGGGTTTCATGCCATGCCTGAAATCCATATGAAAGTCTCAATCTGACGAGACTATTTCTGGACGGGTTTGATGCCATGCCTGATATCCATATGAAAGTCGCGATCTGACGAGACTATTTTTGGACGGGTTTGATGCCATTCCTGATATCCATATGAAAGTTTCGATCTGACGAGACTATTTCTGGACGGGTTTGATGCCATGCCTGATATCCATATGAAAGTTTCGATCTGACGAGACTATTTCTGGACGGGTTTGATGCCATGCCTGATATCCATATGAAAGTCTCAATCTGACGAGACTATTTCTGGACGGGTTTGATGCCATGCCTGATATCCATATGAAAGTCCCAATCTGACGAGGCTATTTCTGGACGGGTTTGATGCCATGCCTGATATGCATATGAAAGTTTCGATCTGACGAGTCTATTTCTGGACGGGTTTGATGCCATGCCTGATATCCATATGAAAGTCTCAATCTGACAAGACTATTTCTGGACGGGTTTGATGCCATGCCTGATATGCATATGAAAATTTTGATCTGACGAGTCTATTTCTGGACGGGTTTGATGCCATGCCTGGTATCCATATGAAAGTCTCAATCTGACGAGACTATTTCTGGACGGGTTTGATGCCATGCCTGATATCCATATGAAAGTCTCAATCTGACGAGACTATTTCTGGACGGGTTTGATGCCATGCCTGATATCCATATGAAAGGTTCGATCTGACGAGACTATTTCTGGACGGGTTTGATGCCATGCCTGATATCCATATGAAAGTTTCGATCTGACGAGACTATTTCTGGACGGGTTTGATGCCATGCCTGATATCCATATGAAAGTCTCAATCTGACGAGGCTATTTCTGGACGGGTTTGATGCCATGCCTGATATCCATATGAAAGTCTCGATCTGACGAGGCTATTTCTGGACGGGTTTGATGCCATGCCTGATATGCATATGAAAGTTTCGATCTGACGAGGCTATTTCTGGACGGGTTTGATGCCATGCCTGATATCCATATGAAAGTCTCAATCTGACGAGGCTATTTCTGGACGGGTTTGATGCCATGCCTGATATCCATATGAAAGTCTCGATCTGACGAGGCTATTTCTGGACGGGTTTGATGCCATGCCTGATATGCATATGAAAGTTTCGATCTGACGAGGCTATTTCTGGACGGGTTTGATGCCATGCCTGATATCCATATGAAAGTCTCGATCTGACGAGGCTATTTCTGGACGGGTTTGATGCCATGCCTGATATGCATATGAAAGTTTCGATCTGACGAGACTATTTCTGGACGGGTTTGATGCCATGCCTGATATCCATATGAAAGTCTCAATCTGACGAGGCTATTTCTGGACGGGTTTGATGCCATGCCTGATATGCATATGAAAGTTTCGATCTGACGAGGCTATTTCTGGACGGGTTTGATGCCATGCCTGATATCCATATGAAAGTCTCAATCTGACAAGACTATTTCTGGACGGGTTTGATGCCATGCCTGATATCCACAAGAAAGTTTCGATCTGATGAGACTATTTCTGGACGGGTTTGATGCCATGCCTTATATCCTTATGAAAGTTTCGATCTGACGGGACTATTTCTGGACGGGTTTGATGCCATGCCTGATATCCATATGAAAGTCTCAATCTGACGAGACTATTTCTGGACGGGTTTGATGCCATGCCTGATATCAATATGAAAGTCTCGATCCGACGAGACTATTTCTGGACGGGTTTGATGCCATGCCTGATATCCATATGAAAATCTCAATCTGACAAGGCCATTTCTGGACGGGTTTGATGCCATGCCTGATATCCATATGAAAGTCTCGATCTGACGAGACTATTTCTGGACGGGTTTGTTGCCATGCCTAATATCCATATGAAAGTCTCGATCTGACGAGACTATTTCTGGACGGGTTTGATGCCATGCCTGATATCCATATGAAAGTCTATCTGACAAGGCTATTTCTGGACGGGTTTGATGCCATGCCTGATATCCATATGAACGTCTCGATCTGACGAGGCTATTTCTGGACGGGTTTGATGCCATGCCTGATATCCATATGAAAGTCTCGATCTGACGAGGCTATTTCTGGACGGGTTTGATGCCATGCCTGATATCCACAAGAAAGTTTCGATCTGATGAGACTATTTCTGGACGGGTTTGATGCCATGCCTGATATCCTTATGAAAGTTTCGATCTGACGGGACTATTTCTGGACGGGTTTGATGCCATGCCTGATATCCATATGAAAGTCTCAATCTGACGAGACTATTTCTGGACGGGTTTGATGCCATGCCTGATATCAATATGAAAGTCTCGATCCGACGAGACTATTTCTGGACGGGTTTGATGCCGTGCCTGATATCCATATGAAAGTCTCAATCTGACAAGGCCATTTCTGGACGGGTTTGATGCCATGCCTGATATCCATATGAAAGTCTCGATCTGACGAGACTATTTCTGGACGGGTTTGTTGCCATGCCTGATATCCATATGAAAGTCTCGATCTGACGAGACTATTTCTGGACGGGTTTGATGCCATGCCTGATATCCATATGAAAGTTTCGATCTGACGAGACTATTTCTGGACGGGTTTGATGCCATGCCTGATATCCATATGAAAGTCTCAATCTGACGAGGCTATTTTTGGACGGGTTTGATGCCATGCCTGATATCCATATGAAAGTCTCGATCTGACGAGGCTATTTCTGGACGGGTTTGATGCCATGCCTGATATGCATATGAAAGTTTCGATCTGAAGAGGCTATTTCTGGACGGGTTTGATGCCATGCCTGATATCCATATGAAAGTCTCAATCTGACAAGACTATTTCTGGACGGGTTTGATGCCATGCCTGATATCCATATGAAAGTCTCAATCTGACGAGGCTATTTCTGGACGGGTTTGATGCCATGCCTGATATCCACAAGAAAGTTTCGATCTGATGAGACTATTTCTGGACGGGTTTGATGCCATGCCTGATATCCTTATGAAAGTTTCGATCTGACGGGACTATTTCTGGACGGGTTTGATGCCATGCCTGATATCCATATGAAAGTCTCAATCTGACGAGACTATTTCTGGACGGGTTTGATGCCATGCCTGATATCAATATGAAAGTCTCGATCCGACGAGACTATTTCTGGACGGGTTTGATGCCATGCCTGATATCCATATGAAAGTCTCAATCTGACAAGGCCATTTCTGGACGGGTTTGATGCCATGCCTGATATCCATATGAAAGTCTCGATCTGACGAGACTATTTCTGGACGGGTTGTTGCCATGCCTGATATCCATATGAAAGTCTCGATCTGACGAGACTATTTCTGGACGGGTTTGATGCCATGCCTGATATCCATATGAAAGTTTCGATCTGACGAGACTATTTCTGGACGGGTTTGATGCCATGCCTGATATCCATATGAAAGTCTCAATCTGACGAGGCTATTTTTGGAGGGGTTTGATGCCATGCCTGATATGCATATGAAAGTTTCGATCTGACGAGGCTATTTCTGGACGGGTTTGATGCCATGCCTGATATCCATATGAAAGTCTCAATCTGACAAGACTATTTCTGGACGGGTTTGATGCCATGCCTGATATCCATATGAAAGTCTCAATCTGACGAGGCTATTTCTGGACGGGTTTGATGCCATGCCTGATATCCACAAGAAAGTTTCGATCTGATGAGACTATTTCTGGACGGGTTTGATGCCATGCCTGATATCCTTATGAAAGTTTCGATCTGACGGGACTATTTCTGGACGGGTTTGATGCCATGCCTGATATCCATATGAAAGTCTCAATCTGACGAGACTATTTCTGGACGGGTTTGATGCCATGCCTGATATCAATATGAAAGTCTCGATCCGACGAGACTATTTCTGGACGGGTTTGATGCCATGCCTGATATCCATATGAAAGTCTCAATCTGACAAGGCCATTTCTGGACGGGTTTGATGCCATGCCTGATATCCATATGAAAGTCTCGATCTGACGAGACTATTTCTGGACGGGTTTGATGCCATGCCTGATATCCATATGAAAGTCTATCTGACAAGGCTATTTCTGGACGGGTTTGATGCCATGCCTGATATCCATATGAACGTCTCGATCTGACGAGGCTATTTCTGGACGGGTTTGATGCCATGCCTGATATCCATATGAAAGTCTCGATCTGACAAGACTATTTCTGGACGGGTTTGATGCCATGCCTGATATCCATATGAAAGTTTCGATCTGACGAGGCTATTTCTGGACGGGTTTGATGTCATGCCTGTTATCCATATGAAAGTCTCGATCTGACGAGGCTATTTAAGAACATGAATCGAGTTTTCATGTAAATGTTTTGGTTTTGTAGTAAATTAAAGTGTTGCGCTAAGCTTCCTCTATCGCAGACTTTCCAATTCCAATTCATTTGTGGTGTGTGGATATTGGCTCGAAATGAGAAATCAGAGCCCCAAGATTGAGCATTCCAATTGAATTCATTGCGTTCACTTACGCACAAATATCCTTGATTAAGATACTACTTCTCCTTCTAACTATGGATTAAATAGCAGAATAGAGTGGGTTCTTTAACCTTGGCTGGTAACCAGTCTACCGCAGAAAGAAATGGCAACATACTGCTGGAAAATTTTCTGCCACGTCAGTCATGGATCGAAAGAGACATGATCGCACAAGTGTGTATCACGTATGACTGATTAATAACTTGAGTCTTATTTCTTGGAATACTTAGTAGACTATGGTTATTCTTCTGTTCAATATAATTCTTATTCCAACTGTGTATACCTATTTCATCTACATAGCCCCCCACCCCCTGGTTCGTCAAAAGGACATTGGCCTCGGGAGGGTAAGTGGAGTGGTTGTCTTCTATTAGTTGATTCATTTGGAATGTGCTATGGAATGCTCAAATGATCAGTGGCCATCTCTTCACACCTATGCTTGCAAATGAGAAGGGCATAGTCTAGAATCAGATTAAACAAACTGATATATTTCTGTATTGGGGTTTTTACCAGACAGGCAAGATTTTGTAGACTGATAAAGTTCCTCTATTAGAACAATGTATTCAGTGGATTCGGAGCTTGGAATGCAATTTCTAATGGATGAGAAGAGGAAGTCTCTATTTTTGTGGTCATACATAGGAATACAATTTTTTATTAGTGCGAGATGTAAATCCCTGGTGTTGTTTGATGGCATATATGTCAACATGAAATCCTTTACTGGAACGAAAACCAAACTTTCATAAAACGATGAGATGTTAGTTAATATAGTTTTCATTAATGCTTTCACAATAATCGATCCAATTGTGATAACTCTCTAAGTGTAAAGGTCTTGAGGGCTACAGTTTATTTCCAAAAGATATCAATGTGTGATACACGTCACTTTTAGAGGCGTCATTTCTGAGTCCAGACTTCTTTCATAAAATGGAGAAAGTTGTTACTGAATTCGCGGAAAAATTAAGCTATTTTTAAAAGTTAAGCCACATTGCCGAGTAATACTTTATTGCTCCTTAGATTTTAATAGCTTTCTTAATTTTCTCATCGGTAGTTTCATTCAGTCACTTAAGTAGCATACGTGATAAACGCTTGGGCGATCATGTCTCGAAAGATACATGACTGACTGGGCAGAATGTTCTTCCGCAGTAGTTTGTCTTACTTTCTACTGTAAACTGGCTGCCAACGAAGGCTATAGAACCCAATCTGTCTTATTATTTAACCCATAACTGGAAGGAAACGTAACGAGTTATTATTACCTTTTACAATGGTATTTTCACGTAAATGGATGCCACAAATTCAACTCAGCTCTCTGATTTCTCATTGTTTATATTTGAAGACGGATATTTTAATAATTGGATTATTTTGGCCAATAGTCTACTTCTACAGGCATATTTAGCTTAGTTTGGTTAAGCTTGAAATGGGAATCAAATAGTTTTTTGAGACCAGGACATTTCTTATGTGGTGGTTTTAATTGTATAATGTTATTGTGATTTTTTGCTTTTAACCACGTTTTAACACATTGTCTATGCTACTTGTTATTCTGAATTTTGTTTCTAATTTTTTGGAGAAACTGATTTCTCGAAGAATTAAATATTTTTATTTTCATTATTAATTGTTTCTGATTTTCATTTGTGTCTTCTGTTTGTTAGTTTTTTTATTTTATCAATTTTTCAATTTTTCAATTTTTCAATTTAGTGTTGTCGTCTCTAAGGTTGATGATTTCTCGGGCTTCAGCTGATGACAAAATAATAGCATTATTTGATTCTTCTATGTTTTTTATCAATATTTATTGACAAAAAAATAGACAGTAGATTATTGCTACATTCTAAATGGACCCTTTCATTTTTAAGGGTTTAGATGTAATACCTAGGTGTTTTTCGTAGTTTAAATTAGGAAGAAAGAGAATAGAAAAATATTAACAAACCGGAAAAAGTATTGAAAATATTATATAGATAAATGAATTGTCTCCCTTTATAGGGGTAGTTATCAGCAGCCCCTGGGTTGGCTCTTTTTTTCCTGTGCCACCGCCGGGTTAACACGGACAAATTTACCTCCGTAAAACTCAACCAGCAGCCACATGTTGTCCAAAAATGGAGCGACCAAGAATACAGCATAGGGACGAGAATGTCACAACAGTTGCAGCAAAGCATCCGAAAACTGAATCCCTCTTCAACCAGAAGACTAATATATTCCGACGTTGCAACAAAAAAAAAATGAGAACAGTTAACCGAACGAACTTTACTGCCACCAATTAAGTCCTCGCAAAAACCACTGTTTTTATGCAACAATTTTAAAACCCTATTTTGTATCTTCCCTTTTTTCTTCTTTTTCTGATATAAAGCCTTTCTTTTTTTCCTCAAGTTTGATGTTGTCTTGTTTTCTCTCGCAGTGTCTGGTCAATGATCTTTCACCCTTATTTTCTACAGTGGAAAAATTATTAGTCACAGGAATTCAAAGAGTATAAAAACACGCATAAAGAGAAGAATAGAAAAAATGTGAAAAATATCTGAGAGATACACAGAGAATGTGAGAAGAGAGGGAAAAGAATAGGAAAATGTTAACAAATCGGAGAGAGTGAGACAGAAACAGACAGACAAAACGAAAATAAATAATATAAGAAAAAACTGAAGAAATAGAGTGAGAAATGGTGAAAGAAAAATGACAGACTAGATGAATAGACTGAGTGAGGTGATGAAAGATGATATTTACAAACTGAAGGAATAGAGAGGAAGGAGACATGATTAGATGAGAATAGAAAAAACGTTAATCGATTGAAAGAATCAAGGTATATGGTACCGGAAGTTATGTTAATAGCTTGAAGGAATAAAGAGAAGGTGACAGACAACAAGGAAGACAGCGGGTAATAAAAAGAGACGCCGAGAAATAAAAATAAATAGATGAAAGACAAACTTAACAGACAGAAAAAGATAAAGAGAAACAAAGAAAGGAAGATGAAAAAAAGAGAAAAAAAGAAGCGTTTCAGTGAAAACAGAAAAAAACTTGCAGTCTAATTAATATAGAATTATTTACACTTTTTACATTGTTTAGATTATTTTTCTAATTTCTTTGCCATATTCACGACGTTTCGAGCGTTGTAGACTCCGACCTTCTTCAGGTAATTGAAATTTTGAATTGCACTCTTTATTTCTATCACTGGGGTAGTTTTTTTTCTCGTTCCATAAGTCATGACACTTACCATTGTTGTAACCAGGTACAGAACTCCCAACTTTTGGGTTGGAAATGTTGCGAAAGAAAAAAGAAAACATGTGGACTGAAAACCCGACGAAATCCGGGAACATTCATCAAGAAAAGGGAAGTCATGCACATCACAATACTGGATCTACCTAAATTGGAAAAAGTGATTTTTTGTCTATATTTCTATGGGGTGTTGTAATGATTTACACTATTTACATTATTTGGTCGATTGCCCTCATCTTTGTTGCCATATTCACGACGTTTCGGCCGTGTACGCTCCGGTTTTTTCAACAGTCCGAAGAATGTAAATAGTGTAAATAAGTACAATACCTCATCTCAGAAGTATAGACAAATACTCGAGAGAAATAAAAGTGAAATCAAGGAAAATAGTGAAGAAAAAATAGAAGGTTCCTTTTTAAGGTAGTGAAAGAAAAAGAAAAATTGTTAAAAGAGAGAAAGAGAGAAGGAACTGTGAAAGAATAGAAAAACATTAACAGACTGAAAGTTTACTGAGAGAGTGAGGAAGACCGTTAAAAATGGATAAGTAAGAGATTAAATAAACAGAATAAAAAATGCAGGGGAAAGAGATGGGGAGAATAAAAATCGGTGAGAAATAAATAAACTACATGAATAACGAGAAAATCTAAAAGAGGACAAATTTATGAGATTGATGAAATCCAAAAATGTTAAGGAGGACATGATTAAAAGGAGAAAGAGACAAATAAGGAAAAACGAGGAGATAGATAGATAGATAGATAGATAGATAGATAGATAGATAGATAGATAGGACTCACTCGGATAGATAGATAGATAGATAGATAGATAGATAGATAGATAGATAGATAGATAGATATGGACTCACTCGGATAGATAGATAGATAGATAGATAGATAGATAGATAGATAGATAGATAGATAGATAGATATGGACTCACTCGATAGATAGATAGATAGATAGATAGATAGATAGATAGATAGATAGATAGATAGATAGATATGGACTCACTCGGATAGATAGATAGATAGATAGATAGATAGATAGATAGATAGATAGATAGATAGATAGATAGATCTCAATTGTTTAGAAACAGAAAAACTTCCCTGTGTCTCTTCTATACATACTTTCTCGGCTTCTGCTCATTTGAATTTAGCTCACTGGTACCCCCTATACATGAATTTACTCGAGCCACAAGATTAGCAACTAGGTTCCACCCTTTTAAAAACCAATAAATTGTAAACGCAAATCCTACTCCAGCAGCTTTTTTTCTCGCATTTCCCGCCTGTGGAATTCCCTTCCGTTTATTTGTTTCCCTGACAGCTACAATCTCCAGGAGTTTAAGTGTAAAGTCAATAGTCATTTCCTATCTTGCTAACTTGCTTCCTCTCTCTCATGCTCCTTTCTCCATCCACTCAACTCTCATCAATATTCTCATTCTTCTCTTACCTACTTCCTGACATCCCTATAACCTGTCACTCTTTCTCATAACTTTCCTCCTATGTAACCCCCTGCACAACAGTGGCAGTAAAATACCTTGCTTGGGGCGACACGATTATAAAAAAAAAAAGAAAAAACTTGCGTCTTAGTGACTTTATTGGGATGAAATGACTAAAAACGTTATGTTTTCGTATAAACCTATATTTGTCAGGTACGGTATTATTTTGACAGTTTCTGTATTTTCAAATAGTTTTCTCGTGTTGTTTTTCTTGGATGTCCGTTTTAACGTGGCTAAGTGAGTACATTAAGTTAAAAATGTGTTTCCCTGTGAGTGCAGGTTGGCAGGTTGTACATGTTCGTTGATCTTCATTCTTCACCAAGTATGAATGGGTTAGGCATGTTTGGTCGAGCTAGCGTTTCTTGGTCTTTGCTTCTTTCCCTAGGCATTCACTTGGGATTGATTTGACCGTGATAAGCTTATTGCTTGCGTTGTCAGTCCAGACATTCTATTATTTCTCTTAAATACAAATATTTATTTTACTTTTCAGGTTCGTATAAGAGATTTTGAAATTATTGCCAGGGGTTTGGTTTTGGACAGAACTTTGCGGCTGAACCTGGTTAATCATTTCCTTTGGTGCCTGTGAAACCTTCGGGTTCAGTATAGCCACTATTTCTATTTCCCATGAATCCAGCCTGCATAGCAATTTCACCAGTAGTAGGAAAAGATAAAAAAAAGTATTTATATCTTAATTTTTTTTAGTTGAGGCTTATCATTATTACACATTGATTCATTTGAAATGTTATCCTCATCTTGTTTGTTACAACCCCAATATTTTAGTCACTGTATCCTCCGACCGTCTTTAGGTGGCAGTCGTATTTAGATGCTGAGACAATACACGGGTGGGGGGAGTTCAGATTGTTCTCAGTCTGTTGTCCCTGCTCGGGTATATCGTATCAGTCTATACTTCTTAATTTCACTTAACCAAAGTATAAGTGAATTCCATTACCTAATCCAGATATTGAATTCAAATCCAACATTTAACGCCACATATCTAAACAGCAATTAGATTCCCACGTGTACTGGGTTTTCATATAAATTCCTTTGTCTTTTCCAGTATTACAGTTTTGTGCTTTTTGAAGCTCTATTATTTCTGTATGACTTTTGTTTATCTTTTAACTAGCAGTCTAGCCCAGCGTTACTCGGGTGTAATAAATACATTAAAACTAATCCATAGTCCTGGAGCTCAGACTCTTTGGACATTGGCACGAAAGACTAAAAAGCAATAGTTGTTTCCAGTTAAAGCGAAACCGTAGACTGAAAGAAAAATGAATGGATGTAAGTCAAATTTTAGTTTCCTGGTATCGATACCAAATAAGTTTTTTTTGTCGTAAACTGAATTTTGAAGGCTAAATAAGTCCTCTGAGTAAATGGTATCATGGCTGAGACTAAGAACTACAATTATACCTACTTAGAGCCAAACCCGAAGCAAAAACTAAAATAAAACGGCTGAAAAAAATACAGACATACATGCAGATAAACAGACACACACACAAACATCTTGCCTTTTATATATATATATATATATATATATATATATATATATATATATTATCGATTTTCTGCAGTATTGTAAGAACTGCAACCTTGAAACTTCAGAATATCGTTTCTTATGTCTATGAGTGTATCAAATTTGATTAAAATAGGACCACGCCTTTTATAAACCGATTTTTTCGATTATCGATTTTCGATATTTATCGGGGGTACCTCGATACAAAACCTAGCTAAGAACACTCGCAGACGCTTATAGTACAACTGTGCAAATTTTCAAGAAAATCGGTTCAGCCGTTTTGGAGTCTATAAGTAACGGACACACACACACATACACACACAGAGACAAAGTTCCATTTATAAATAAGTTTAGATATTATTAACCGTTTTCGTAAAATTGTTTATGAATATAAGATTATTTACTTCGCCACGTGCATATTCTATATTCACGTAACCATTGTAATAACCTGCTCGGTAGGCTAAGCATTGTAAGGGATTCATGTGTACATATAATCCTGCCTATACTGGGAACAGAGTAGTTGAGTAGTTGCAGACTTGCCTCTGCTACTATGACACTGTCAGCACTCTGACTTCGGGTAGAGTGCGCTCTCTACTTCCGAGCAGAGAGCAATAACCCAGTCGTAGTTCCGCCGAAGGGTAGAAGCACGACTGGGGAAAAATAAACAGGTATTTTTTGGCCGGGCCATATAGCCCGGAAATCCCAGTTATAAACTGACCATGTGTCACATGTTGCCCTTAGTGGGAGGGACAGCTAAATAATGTAGTTGAGTATTTTCAGACTTGCCTCTGCTACTATGACACTGTCAGCACTCTGCCTTCGGGTATAGGGCGCTCTCTGCTTCCGATCAGAGAGCAATAACCTAGCCGTGGTTCCGCCGAAGGGTAGAAGCACGACTGGGGAAAAATAGACAGGTATTTTTTGGCCGGGCCATATAGCCCGGAAACCCCACATATAACTGACCATGTGTCACATGTTGCCCTTAGTGGGAGGGACAGCTAAATATAGTAGTTGAGTAGTTGTACAGTTGTACAGTCGCTTAGTTAGTCAGTAAGTTGGTGCATAGTAAGTTGGATGTTTTTCTGGATATAAACTCATTACCCAGACATACTATTTCAGTGCAAGACTGTATATATTGATTTCTACTAATAGTATTCCTAGTATTCCTGAATTGACTAACCCGTGTTCCAGTTTGTATATTTTTGTTCAATATAACTTACATTTTCTATCTCTATATCTGCTTTTGTTCTTTATTATTTTGTGTGGTTTCTTAACCAGAATCCACAACGAGCATAGAATTGATCACCAAGTAAGAGACATTGATTACGAAAGAACGGGAAATGATTTACGGTTCTAAAATTACATTTAACTGTCCTGGATTAATGAAATATGTGCAATTATGTGATGACCGTAAATTCAATCACTTGAGCAGGCAATAAAATCCATATATATCAGTGTTTCCCAAACTTTTTTCTGTCATTCCACCTACACCCAGTTCAACCATCCAGATTTCCCCCTTCATACGTATAAGAGAAAGAGCAGTTAAAACAAACTAAGACTATTTACTAATTTATTTTTAAAAATGCAAATCTACTGATAAACTTATAGTTACAGAGCAAAATGGATAGAGAGCAGTTTGTAGCAACTAAGCCTAGCCATAGAGAGCGGTTAGTAACAAATAAAAGGACTTGTTTGCTCTTCTACTTCAGAATTAAATAAGTGAGAAGGGTGATGCTGCTTCTTGTGCACCAGTGTATCAATATCAGACTTAGTTTTGGCAAGCGTGCAACGTATGTCACATTCCACTTCCAGTCGGTTTCGTGCTTTGGGCTTGATTGTGAGTAAAGTAGAAAATCCTGACTCACAAAGGTAGGTTGTGGAAAACAGAATAAGCATTTTCAATGCTCAGTTGTGGGCATGCTCCACGCATATTAACTCAGAATTCTTCAAGATCTTGTGCACGAAACTCATCCTTGGCAGAAAAGTCATGTTTGAGCTCCAAGAATTCATTCTGCATGTCCTTAGGGACATCACCCACCTGACATATAAATGGGTTCCTTGTCAGCCTTTCTCTCTCTCAGACATAGGAAAATCTATCTGAGATTTTTTTATTTAGTAGGTAGTGTAACTATTTCCCCCCTGGTAGCTTCAAATTCCCCCCCAGGAGGAAATTTCCCCCAGTTTGGGAATCGCTGCTCTAGATAATTAAGAATAGAAGCGGTACCACAAGGATGAATCAAGAAAAAATAATAACAGTTATCTCCCCTAGCAGAGACAGTCGACTAGATGTGTGTAGGTACTAAATTGCCCGGTTACAAAACTTAAAAGGTACTTAAAAAAGTACGGATGATACAGCAACCAAAATTTTGTATCTATATCACCAAAATAATTCGAAGAAAGATTGTATGATATATCCATAAATACGTAAATCAGTATAAAAATCAATTATTCTTGTACGCAAAATGTGCGATTGTGCATTAGGACCAACGTCTATATTTGCCTTATCAGAGCGAGACAAATGAATGCAGTTGGGTATAAATTAAATGCCATGTGACTTCTAGACGTAGGGGATCATAACTTCCCCACAGATTCACTTTTTATGCAAATGTCACATACCTTCTAGACGTAGGGGATCCTGCCTCTTCACAGATTCCCGTTTATTTATAATCAGTGAATTACCATGTATTATTTAGACATATGGTAGATTGGCTTACCGTAACCTCCAGAGTTTTATACGTTATGCAATCATCAGGTGCATATTTCAAACAGACGGTTTAATAGCTTTGAATTTAAGTTCACTCAATGTTCATGTGAATATACACCTGATGATTACATAACGCATGAAACTCCGAGTCGTGCCATAGACGTGAGATAATATGCATATTTATTACTATATATATGATATAGCTATATAATATGATCATTTAGCGCTATTTTGTTAACACCTGAATAGTAATAGTATACATATGTACACCCTCCCCATATGTATATTTATTAATTTACGTCACTATATATATATATAGTGACGTAAATTAATAAATATACATATAAGGAGGGTGTACACATGTATAGTATATATATATATATATATATATATTGAATCTCAAAATCCAGATCTTATTAATATCAATATTAAAAATGATCCAGGTGGAGGACTCGATGTAAATAGTATTATCTATTTACAGATCCAAATATGTATATGATATCAATAAATTTCGAAATTTATATTCCGTTGAATAGCTATTTTAGTGACAAAATTCTCGCTCCATCAGCAACGATCAGAAACAGAAAATTATTATATATATATATATATATATTTATATATATATATATATATATATATATATATATATATATATATTACGCTCTCACACCCTGATGGAGCACTCTGTAAGAATGGTAGACTTTGAAAGCACAATAGTTATCCTAGCACTTACGTATCGCTCATTCAGCAATGAATTAGAGCACTCTCACTACTGGCGTATGATACATCATACGCTAAAAAGTCTGCCTCCTTCTACCGAGCACCCATAGTTCAAAGGTAGTATCGCCGACTGACGCCAGTTCTGTCGGATTTCAACTCTGGGTAAAAGCGATCAGATGTCTAACCGTAATGATGAGCTGTGATACAGCGAAACAGATTTTTCTGTGGGTGACTATATATAAATATTTTCAAATATGTTTCATTGAATAATATACATAAACATATTATGCTTGTTTATTTTTTTATAAAAATTTACAATATTTATTACAAGTACAGCAATACCGTATAGAAATGGATTTAATGCTATTTGCATTTCCACCAATTTTCATCATTATTCATATATATATATATATATATATATATATATATATATATATATATATACATGGTTAACTCCTTTACATTGAGACACCTGTTTAGAAAACAAAATTCTGTCGCAACAAAGGATATATTTATATGTTAAAATAATTAAAACAGTGCCGGTTCACAAGTGTCTTTGTATTTTTTTTCTTAATGGTTATTACAACTATCACAGTTACAATAAGTTTATTTTTGTAATTTACTCCTGAGAATGATCTCGGAGATGATCGAAAGTACTTTGGTAAGAAAAAACTATGGCGCTTTCCTTGATGAATTTCATCTTAACATCAAGAAACTGGTTCGAGAACTAGAAGGGTTATTATAAAATAGAGATAAATAAAACATGTTTGAATGAAGATATGCTATATATATATATATATATATATATATATATATATATATATATAACATTGAATATTTGGTGTTTTTGTCAGGTAAATTCCAATAGAGACAAACTGAAAAGAACTTAATGTTAAATTTTTGATTAAATTTAACATAGTAATATAATCTTGAAAAATTTTAGGACATTCTACAAATCCATGGGTAATAAATTTGTAGAATATCCTAAAATTTTTTCAAGAATATATATATATATATATATAGAATAAGAATTTTAAAAAGATCTCTGAAAAAGTTTATTAAAGTGAAACATGTTAGATTGAAGAAACTTTTTCCTACATGCTCTTTGCTTATTGTATTTATACTGTCGAATTTCATTCCCTATTTTCAACTTATATATATATATATATATATATATATGGTCATCCGCAGACAGATCTGTTTCGCTATATCACAGCTCATCAGTACGGTTAGACACCGATTGCTTCTAGTCAGGATTGAAACCCTGCCGAATTAGCATCAGTCAGCGATTCTACCTCTGAGCTATGGGCGTTCGGTAGAGGAAGGCCTACTTTATCGTGTTCTAAACACACGCCAGTAGCCGAGAGTTATTAATGTACGTATTGATAGTATAACAGTTAACGGTGCAAAAGTGGACTCAGCTTGCAGAGTTCAAATTCTAATCGAGACTGTTTCATTCACTTGACATTAATGAGTTAACTCGCAAAGCAGACTGGGATCCTTAGCCTTGGCAAGCACTCTAGTGAAAGACAACTCTGAATTTAAAATCAACCTAAAGAGTGACGGCTATGTTACGTTAAACTGACATTGACTGTTGATACGGCTGCAGAATACGCGTCAGTTTAAAATCTCTAATGAATTACAGGACACGTTTAAATTTACATGCATTTTTCATATCATCCCTTTTCTGATAACAATGCAAATGAGTTAATTTATTTTTTTATTATATATTTCCAGATGCTATCCGTCTTTCTGTGTACGGTGAATCTAAGCGACAACCATACGATACAGCGTATCAACACCCACCGGCGATGGCAGCATTGCCCCGAGGGCCACAGTATACATACCAACAATTCATTGGAACTAAGGAAGACAATCCACCCTATTTGACGGACATAGATAAAATCGCATTCAAAAAATCACCACAACTCCAGGAGGTCGCCCTTGTGGGTAATCGCCTCCAGTATATCAGCCCACACGTTTTCCAAGATCTGCGTGAGTTGAGCAGCCTAAATATGCGGAAAAACAACATCGAATACTTATCAACCGCGGCGCTGCATGGTCTTCACAAACTGCAAGAGATTCGATTTTCAGACAATAGACTGGCACACCTACACGAGAGCTTCTTCCGACAAAATACAAAACTGAAGAGAGTTTATTTGGATACAAATCGGCTGAATAGACTTTACGAGGGTCTCTTCGAGCCATTGCTTTCTCTCGAAGTCTTGGATCTCTCAAGGAATATTCTTTCAGATATGCCGGCTAATATCTTTGAAAAGAACACTCTGTTACACACCCTTCTTCTGGATGAAAACCACTTTCGAGTGTTACGCCCAGAATGGTTTCGTAATTTAAAAAATCTGAAAGTATTATCCATTAGACAAAACCGTGTTTTACGCATCCCTAACAACCTGATCCGCAAATCCAACTTCCTAGCAGAACTCGACTTGTCTCATAATCTGATCGCCAATGTCGAAAAGGATTTTTTTCAAAACTTGGCATACATCCAGAAAATTAACTTAAGCAGTAATAAGATTTCAACTCTACCAAACAATTGTTTTGAGCACCAACAACAACTTCAATATCTTAACCTTGCCAACAACCTACTTACGTCGCTTGAATCAAAACCGTTCTATAAACTAGCAAAAATTGAAAAACTTAATCTAGCAAATAACCGACTGAAAGCGATTCCAGTCGACACTTTCACTATAATGGCTTCGCTGATGAAGCTGGATCTTTCCGTAAACCGATTAGAGAAGATTCCTAAAAATACGTTTTTAGGATTGAGTCGGCTGCGCGAATTGAATTTAGCCAATAATAGTATCAGTGAGATGCAGGACGGTTCATTCAATATGGCTGCTTCTATTCATCATTCACAACTCACTTGGCTCAGCATTCAACACAACCATATCACGGAACTCACAGCCAAGACACTGTATGGAATGCCTCATTTGAAATTTCTAAATATCGGCTACAACAGGTTGGTATATTATGAAACCGAAAACAAATTTTTCAATGCATTTCAGAATGAGGGAGTTATTTCCCTAATATTTTTATGCCTTGTGTATTCAGAATGTAGGATGTCATGGCACTCTTCAGATTCTTTTTTTTTATTATCTGTGTATTGCCATGACTTCTTGGAAAAGACAGTGAAATGGTTTCTTGTTGCCTTCTCTACGGTTTTGATTTTTCTTTCCACCCAAGCTTGTATTCTGTATTTCTATTTAACCCATATCTGGAGGAAGAAGAGATGCATTCATGACTTTCTGAGTTGTATTAGTGAGAACGTGAATGCAACAGACTCGAGTAGAACTTGAACTCGACTTACCGGTTCCGTTTATCTTGCTGATATCTGCTATGAAACTCAAATATACTTTTGTTCTGGTACCTAGACGATATTGCGAAATTTGGTAAACGCATAGTGTTTCTGGAGAAAAGGACGCAAACTGGAATTTCTGCTTATAGTGATAAAATGTACTGCTGCCTTCGAAAGCTACCAGCAAATCTAATATGCCAGCCTCGACAGAAACCAAAAATGTTTACGCGGCCTTGTGGGCAATGAATAATTTTCCGCTTTGCCATCCCTTTTCTACAGACGCAACGTCTCAAGTCTCTCGTTATTCTATCGCTATTTCCATGGAAAGTGTTCTGAAGTGCTACACTCACTAGTCTCACCGGTTCAGAAATTCACAGCTAAGATACGTTATGCCACGTCCATAGAGGCAAAACCATCCTAATTCCCTTCATATTTTATTGGTAAGAATTAAATTCCATTCGAACGGCTTCTTTCAAAAGACAGCTGTTTTGTGAAACAGACTCCTAAGAAGATTTGCGCTCGACCACTATAATATTAACCTCTTCATGTGGATGGTCAACCTTTATCTATCGTATATATCCTAATCATCAGTTCTTACGTCCTTAAAAAAAACTCCATTCAGTAACTGCCTAACCAAAGTGAATCTTGAGCATTGTACTGGACAAAGACTAGCGAAAAATAATTAATTTTGGTAATATATAAAATTAGATGTTTTTCTTCATAACTAAACAGTACAGTCAGTCAGTTAAGTGCCATACGTGATACACGCTTGGGCGATCATGTCTCGAAAGAGACACGACTGACTGGGCAGAAGATTATTCCGCAGTAGGTTGCCATTGCTTTCTGCGGTAGTCTGGTTGCCGACCAAGGCTATAGAACCCAATCTGTCCTGTTATTTAACCCATAACTGGAAGGAAGAGACGGATTAATAGGGTATTTGCGCGTAAGTGAAAGCAATGAATTCAGCTGGAATTCGAAATCGGCTACCCGATTTCTCGTTCCGAGCCGATATCGACTGCGCCACAACGCACATCCAAACAGTATAGTACAAATATATATTAACTTATATTTGAGATTATTTTCCCGAGTTATTTCGAGTGTTACTGAATTCGCTTTCAAGGATTGTTCAAATTCGGTTGTTACGCAATTGGTTTGTAATTCCCAAATTCTGACGTAATTAAAAACCAGTTGCTTAACTTCATACAAAACAATGTAAATGAATGAAATAGCATTCGAAAGCACTCTGGATTATATATATATATATATATATATATATATATATATATATATATATATATATATATATAACATCAATCAATAAATCCCGGGTCCAACTAGTTAAGCATCAAACTTTAGGCAATTTTTTTTTTATTCATCAACATAGTCTCCTCCTTCTATGATGTTACACTGATTACAGCGCTTCTCTAACAAGTTGATGCTCTTTTTGTAGAACAATTTGCTTTTTGCCTAAAAAATACGCCTCAGTTTACGGTATCACTTCTTCATTAGAGCGGAATCTCTTTTTTCTGTAGCATTCTTCTGTGGTCTGAAAACAGCCAGTAGTTACTGGGGGGTCAAATCTGAAGAATAAGGTGGAAGCTTAAGCAGTTCGAAGTGCAATTCATGTAGTTTTGCCGTCGTTGCGTTCGACTTGTGACACGGTGCGTTGTCTTGGTAAAAAAAATCAATTTTTCTTCATTTTTGGTCGTTTTTTTTGGCGAGTTCTTCCTTCAAACGCACCAATAATGCTATATAATATCAGCTATTGATGGTTCTTTTCTCGAGGTAATCAATGAGCGGAGGCCAAAACCTTGCCTGCTGATGTTTGCGTCTTTGGTTGATTTGGACGGTTTTCACCAGCTGCTAATAACTTAGTTGACTGCCGATTTGACTCCTAAGTTAACTGGTGGGTCCATGTTTCATCCATTATAACATATTTACGCAAAAACTTCTTGTTGCGTTGAAACAGTTGCAAACAAGGCTCTGAATCGTCGACGCGTTCTTTTTTATCGACTGTGAGCAAACGCGGCAAACACTTTGAACACAACTTTCTCATTGATAAATCTTCTTGCAAAATAATGAACGCACTGCCTTCTGGTATGTTCAACTATTCCGTTATCTCACACAACTTCAATTTACGATCGGCTAAAACGCGTTTGTGGATGTTTTTGTTTTTTTTCTGAGACTATTGCCGATTTGGGTTCGACTTGAGCTTTTAGCATCATTTGTGTCTGCACGACCGCGTTTAAAGTCAGCATACCACCTTTTAACCGTTGTTTCCGACGGAACAGAGTCCGAATAACACTTATCAAGCCATTGCTTTGCTTGAATAGTGTTTTTTTCTATCAGAAAGCAATGGGTTATCAACACACGAAATTCAGATTTTTCCGTTGTTTTGAAAATTTGCAACAGTAAACTTCACTTAAATAACTGTAACTTGTAAACTAATAATCTGATTGGGCCCAAATTTAGTCAAGTGCCATTTTAAGGTTAGTATTTCTTATTAGTGGCCCCATCTATATGTCAGGCCCGAGACATTGAGTGAAGTGCTATATATATATATATATATATATATATATATAGAGAGAGAGAGAGAGAGAGAGAGAGAGGTTCAATGCAAAGAACTTGTCACTTTAACTGAGCAGGTTCCTGCCGACTTCGAAGTTTCGTGAGGACACTGTTATGATGTCATCACTCATCAAGGCTGTTTTTTTTTTGCTGTTGTGTCTCGGATTTTTCTAATTAATATGAAGCTTGGTGTAATTTGATAGTTTAATACTATTATTTAAGAAAACATTGAGCGGCAAAATATACCAATAACTAAGAAAGAGGTTAAGCCAATAAAAAGAGGTCAAATAACAAGAACAAACCAACTAAAAAAGCAATTGAGCGGACACCTGTTCCATATAAAGTAATTAATCGGACACCCACTCACGCATACATTAAAAAGCAATAAGAAGAAATCAAACAAAATAAAGAAAAAAAATCAATTGCGAATAAGACCACTCCCACAAAATACCGACTTACACCAAGCTCCATATAAATAAGAAAAAGCAACAGCAAAAAAAAAAAAATACAGTCCTGAAAAGTGACGCCATCATAGCGGTGTCCTCACGAAACTTTGAAGTCGACATGAACCTGCTCAGTTAAAGTGACAAATTCTTTGCATTGAATCTATCAATGCTCTATATCCACCCTTATATCGAACACTTTACGATTAAAAACTACTTGCCGAAATACCTTCTATCAGTAAAACTATCGAAAAAAACAACAATCTTATTGGAACTCAACACTCTAAAGCGAACACTGAGGTTAACATCCACAAGAGACAGTATGTCTCATTGTCTGAAGGTTGCGTTCAAGCATGAAAAAGACTGTCGCCGCCCGCAGTTAACCTCAGTATTCATATTTATATTTACATATGACCTATGACTGATATTAAACACTTTTTTACCCATAAATAATGCATGCATTCAAACGTTAAACTTATATCTTACTAGCAGTATAGCCCGGCGTTGCTCGGGTGTAATGAAAGTTTTAAAACTAATCCTTGGTCCTGGAGCTCAGACTCAGCCTAAAGAATACTTGTGTGAAGTTTGGTGAGAATCGGATAAAAATTGAGGATTTGTATAAAGGACATACAGACAGATAAACAGTCACACACTCACAAACATCTTGGTTTATATATATATATATATATATATATATATATATACATATATATATTATCGATTTTCTGCACTATTGTAAGAACTGTAACCTTGAAACTTCTGAATATCGTTTCTTATGTCTTTGTCTATGAGTGTATCAAATTTGATTAAAATCGGACCACTCCTTCTATAACCCGATTTTTTCGATTATTGATTTTCGATATTTATCGGGGGTACTTCGACACAAAACCTAGCTAAGAACACTCGCAGTCGCTTCTAGTACAACTGTGTAAATTTTCAAGAAAATCGGTTCAGCCATTTCAGAGTCTATAGGTAACGGATACACACACAAACACACAGAGACAAAGTTCCATTTATAAATAAGTTTAGATATATGCAACGGGATTCAATTGTAACTTCATATTTTAAAATACTTATAATATATTTATTCACTTTAATTTTTCGAAAAATGGACATGAGAGGAAAGTGTTTAGTATGAGATTTTATTTAAAATTCGATATGGTCATCAGATTTTGCTACCAGCTTCTCGAGGCGCTCAGGAATCGCGTCAAATGATTTCACCGGGAAATTTCTTTTGTAGTATGGAAGACATAACTTGTTGCATTCACCCTTTAAGTTCTTCGAAAGTCTTGGTTTGGAATAGTAGATTGCTCCTTTAACCAATCTCAAAGAAAAAATGTCAGAAGGTGTTAAATCAGGGCTCCTGGAAGGCAACTCATAATAAAATATGGAATTACTTTTCAATCACTCTGTAATATATATATAGATATTGACTGAGAAGCAAGAAGCCCGAAGAGAACACCACAAGAGAGAAGTGCGATAGAAGAAGCAGTTAGCATATAATTTACGGTTACATCTTGACATTTCAACTGTAAAAAAGCCCTTGCTGACAATCTAGTATTGCGCTTAAATTTATAAAGTCTAGGAAAGTTTACTGGAACAATTTGCATGAAAGTATTTATAGAAAAAGTACAGGAAAGCTACATTACGACTGTGAGAAAGTGACTGAAGGCGAGATGCCAGGTTAGGACAAATAATATTGCAGATGCTTATTTGAAATATATATTTGAAGTAACCTTCAATATTGACAATGGGAAAGAAAAGACTTTGCTCCGAGTCTAAGAATTGGCCATTGTTCATGCAACAGAAAATGGTTAAATATAGATTAGAGCAAATATAACGCGTAATATAAACTAACAAAACACGTGCTCATATTTTAAGCAGAAACGGCCAGTGCGCGCCTGCTTAGAAAATCAACTAGATATATATCTGGGCTCGAACACCGATCTCTGGCACATGTTGAAAACACGTAACTATTTTAGGCCAGTTATTGCTGTTCTGTTGACACTGCCCATACATACACATGCGGGCGCTTATATCATCCGGGCCTTCGGGCTATGATCAAAGTATATCTATTCTTCCTTTTAACTGCTTTTCCTCTCGGGCAGTTCGTTGTATGCAATGGAAGAAGACTAGTCTCGTGGGTTTTAACCCTGCAGCGGTGCCTCGTTGCAATAAAGAGTGGGGGCTGGTGAATAACAACGTCAGCTTGAGAGTGTTCTTGAGTAATGGGCAGATTTTGTCCTTGACTCGTATATACGTATACATATACGTTATACCGACAATGGGTCACATCCTACCTTGTGGGAGGTAGGTAAACAAAGCACACACACACACACACACACACACACACACACACACACACACACACACACACGCACACACACACACACACTTTCCTTTTGTTTTGTTTTTTTATTTTTCGGAGAAACAATTATTAGACTTTAAATTTATCTTTTTATTGTCGCCATGCTTTTCTTGTTTCTCTACGTTCGTTTTTATCAGTTTTGTTGTATTCATTATTTGTTTGGCAATTGTGGCTCTCCACAATTTCCTGTTCTTTGTATCTCTTAGTAAATTGTGTCTCTTAGCAATCTACTCTAATCCTTGTTTTGCCAAACATTTACACGAGCTTGTTAAGTAGGTCATACACCGTTTTCCTCAGTCCATCTTGTCTTCAAGTCATCTTGTCCTGTGAGTGTCAAATTTTCTAAACCCACTTTATTCGTTAAATTTCATGTCTCTTTCTGATGTTAAGTATAAGTGTTCCATTTGTTTCCATTTTCTCTAAAAGCTATTGCTCACGTATTCAGGTCCTAGTATTCTCAACATCCTTCTGTATAACTACATTTAGAATCACATTTTCGTTGCCACAAGTCATTTTTTTCATCTGTAATGTGATTTTCCAGCATATAGAAAGACTGTTATTACATAACAGCTAATTACTCTCTTCTTTGTTTCTAATTAAATTTTCTTGTTTCTTAATACTTTGCTTAGCTTTTGGAAGGTTTCTTTCGTTATCAATGCGTCTTCGAAAATCGGTGTCGTACTTTCCATCCTCTGTTAAAACACTATAAAACACTATATTAGATAATTAAATTTTAGTACTTGTTTGATTTTGGCATCTCCAATTTGTAATTCGTATGCTGGGCTTTGTTTTGTTTTTTTTATGACAACACATGGCCGTATCTGACTACCGGGCACACCGGGCACGGGTCCGGGCCGATCCGTGCAATTATAGTGAAAATCCGGGCAAGGAAAAATGTCTTCGTCAGAAATCAAACTAAACAATTCACGAAGAAAGAAAGAAAGAAAGAAAACATCCGAATGAACGCAGTAAAAAATTTTTTATTTATTAATTTTGGGAGAAAAGACTGGTTATACTCAAAAGGTCCGAACCCGATTTCCTGCTTTCGTTCACGTTCTGTGCCTAATTTCTATTGGAATAGCCAAAAAAATCCGCAAAAATCATAGTTTCTAGAAACGGATGACACTGATGACGTCATCACATTGTCAACAAATAAATCCGGGCAATTTTCTCTGTGCCCGGTGTTTTTTTAGCATCAGCTACGGCTACATTCTTATACTGTCTTCTTTTCCTCTTTACTCGCCTTCCTCTTTCAACTTACCTGAACAGTTTCATATCCTTTGTTTCATGCCTGCAACTACTGCAGCCATATTTATTTCTTATACATCTGTCTTCTTAAATATATGTAAACAACAAAATGGATAACGGTTCAGATCAAATCAAGATCTAACTCAAGCGGACGAATAGCAGATTGACAGGTCATATGTAAACGGCAACAAATTGACAATGGTATAAATGTAGTTTCGAGTTTACATGCGCCTGCGCCGTGCAACAACCGGAACGAGTTAACCGAAAGACAGACGAATCGATTTGAACATACATCTGCTTGAACTGAGTGGTTAATAAGGCTGAGTTTAAACAAAGTGTCCCACGTATACATAGAACTAAGGAGAAGAACTTCCAGGCATTTTTTTTGAGAAGGACGAAAATAGTCACACACTGAAAAAAAAAAAAAACACGCTTTAGATTTAACTAGACTGATTTGAAGACCATGAGGATGTGTGGATGGTGTAACGGTTAACAATTCGGAAAAAGACATCGAGGAGTTCGAGTTCCGTTTCACTTTCATACAAATACTCTTGGGAAAGGTATGAATCTCTTCACGACCCCAGTTGTGGGTTAATGAGCAAACTAGTCTTTCTTGCATTGACAAAAAATTCTTTATTTAAGGCCAACCTGATGAAAGATGATCTTTGTCAAGCTATCTTGTCGTAATCCCGCTACTGTTTCAACAACATTAATTTGTTACGTTGTTACGGCGCATGACGAAGTTTATCAACGCCGAGGTGATTCAGCATCTCACGGCCCACAGGCTTCTCTCGGACAAACAGCACAGTTTTCACATCACCAGGTCTAATGCTGATATGCTAACGACCATTACCGAGTACATATACCAGGCTCTTGACAAGAATGGCGAAGCCCGAACCGTTGCCTTGGATATCTCCATAGCGTTCGACACGGTCTAGCACGCTAGCCTTTTATGCAGAGCTACGGTATAACTGGACATCTGTTTGACCTCATCCAGTCATTCCTCTCTAACCGCACATTGAAGGTAGTATTAACTCAAAACTCCCAAAACTACCACACGAACACGGGCGTCCCTCAAGGTACTATCCTAGGTCTCACGCTATTTCTGATCTACATTAATGATCTCCCCGATGCCATTAGATCCCAAGTAGGCATGTACGCCGATGACACCACACTCTACTCTCGCCTCGATCAAAAACCCGGTGTGGGCGACAAAGCGAACCTTGCTGCCGAGCTTGAAAAGGACCTCCAATCCGTAGTGGCCTGGGGTAGGAAATGGCTAGTAAATTTCAATGCTTCTCAAACAAAGCTGTTATCAACTAACCACCAAAGACAATCGCATCTACCTCCCATTAGCATGGAACAGGCTTGCCTCCCAAAGAGTAAAACACTACGTCTCCTTGGCCTTACACTCTCGGCGGACCTCAAATGGAATGACTATATCGAATCCATTGCCAAATCCGCCGCTATGAAAGTCGGCTCTCTGTGCAGGGCCCGGAAATTTTTCCCACCTGAATTTATCCTGCACATATATAAATCTACCATCCGCCCATGTATTGAATACTGCTGCCACATCTGGTCGGGTGCCCCTGTTACTCTCCTTGGGTTTCTTGACAAAATACAAAGGATAATCTGTAACGTGGTTGATACTGACTTGGCAGACCGGCTGCAACCACTCTCTCACCGGCGTGATGTGGCTTCCCTGTGCCTCTTCTACAAATACTTTCATGGCTTCTGCTCCGATGAACTCAGATCATTGGTGCTGCCTAGGTACGAATTTACACGAGATACTAGATTAGCAACTAGGTCCCACCCTTTTAAAGTTAAACAGATAAGATGTAACCGTAATTTCTACTCCAACGGCTTCTTTTCCCGCTCTTCCCGCCTGTGGAATTCTCTTCCACATGTCTGCTTTCCCGACAGCTATAATCTCCATGTGTTTAAATGTAGGGTCAATAGACACCTCCTATCACACTAACTTGCACCTATTCCCTTCAACACTCTTAACATCTACCCAACCCTCATTCTCGGTATCCTTACCAGCCTATCACCCTCCTTCTAACATTTCCTATATCTAACCATCCTTTCTCCACTCTATGTAGCCCCCTGCGCAATAGTGGCAGTGAAATGCCTTGCTCGGGGTGAAACGCTTATTAAAAAAAAAATTAAAAAAAAACAAGTTTGTGTGACGAGCCAGTTCTCTGGAAGTCTAATATTCACTAATTGTCCAACACCTTTGTGTCATACTAAAACAATCGATAACTCTAACTTTATCTTGAAAACAGGGCCCTTGCCGCAGAACTGTGATTAGCAAGCAGGCTAATATTGCAACTCTAAACAGTCAACTTAATGCACTTCAGTAAATATGATCTTATATCGAAGTCGCTTTTTCACAGTAATAACCCAATTCTCTGCAATTAAAATACACTTCAAATCAGGAAAAACGTAATACAAAGAAACTCTAATCTTATGTCAACAAAATAAAGAGCATTACTATAGATTATTGACTCGTGAGGGGCGTAAAAAAATTCCCCACTTGCAAAGAACTCTCAATTTTTCCCGCCCTAAAAATAAGTGCTTCTTCTATTGACATAATAAAAGCAAATAGTTGGCAATTCTTGTCCTCAACTATTTAGGAATGTTTAGCGAAAGGGGGTCTACACTTTCTATTTTAAATGTTTGTATATTTAACGGCATATTTTAAGGGTAAACTCTTACAATATACAAATAGGTATGTATGCATTAAAAGTAAGGTATAAGCGTAACAAAGCGAGGTAGATTTTCTTTGGATTATGTAAAACCTGAGATAACACACACACACACACACACACACACACACACACAATAAACACATACACAATAAAATCTGTCCGTCCACTCGTCAGGAAATACCAGCAATTGGATTTTATATATCCATTTCGGTCGGGTTTCAATCCTGGGTAAAAAAGCAATCGTAGTCTAACCGTACTGATGAGCTGTGATACGGCGAAACAGATCTGTCTGCGGATGAAAATAAATATATAAATATATATACTAGCAGTATAGTCCGGCGTTGCTCGAGTGTAATGAAAGCTTTAAAACTAATCCATGATCCTGGAGCTCAGACTCTTTGGACGTTGGCACGAAAGACTAAAAAGCAATAGTTGTTTCCAGTTAAAGCAAAACCGTAGACTGAAAGAAAAATGAATGGATGTAAGTCAAATTTTGATTTCCTGGTATCGATATGAAATAAGATTTTTTCGTTGTAAACTGAATTTTGAAGGCTAAATAAGTCCTCTGTGTAAATGGTATCATGACTGAGACTAAGAACCACAATTATACCTACTTAGAGCCAAAGCCGAAGCAAAAACTAAAATAAAAGGGCTGAAAAAAATACAGACATACATGCAGATAAACAGACACACACACAAACATCTTGCCTTTTATATATATATATATATATGCACTAGCAGTATAGACCAGCGTTACTCGGGTGTAATGAAAGCTTTAAAACTAATCTATGGTCCTGGTGCTCAGACTTAGCCTAAAGAATACTTGTATGAAGTTTGGTGAGAATCGGATAAAAATTGTGGATTTGTATAAAGGACATACAGACAGATAAACAGACACACAGACAAACATCTTGCCTTTTATATATATATATATTATCGATTTTCTGCACTATTGTAAGAACTGCAACCTTGAAACTTCTGAATATGGTTTCTTATGTCTTTGTCTATGAGTGTATCAAATTTGATTAAAATCGGACCATTCCTTCTATAAGCCGATTTTTTCGATTATCGATTTTCGATATTTATCAGGAGTACCTCAACACAAAATCTAGCTAAGAACACTTGCAGACGTTTATAGTACAACTGTGTAAATTTTCAAGAAAATCTGTTCAGCCGTTTTGGAGTGTATAGGTAACGGACACACACACATACACAGACACACACACAGAGACAAAGTTCCATTTATAAATAAGTTTATATATATATATATATATATATATATATATATATATATAATTGCTTTACTAAAAAAAACGGTAAACGTTAAAATCAGTTATTACAATTTGCCTGAAGACACCACTCATGGTAGAAACATAGTTCGCGTAATAATTCGTTTACAAATGGAAGATATTCAAAAGTTCTAGAATATAATTGTATTGAACATTTTTAATACAAATGTGCACTGGTCTAATGTTATTATGATCAAAAACTAAGTAATTAAGCAATCAATCAATCAATCAATCAATATATATATATATATATATATATATATATATATATATATATATATAGACGTTATTTTTAGTAGATACCCGTATTTGAGTGTTTGTGTTTATGTAGAGCTTTTATTTTGTCTACCATTTTCTCGAATGCGCAGGCCGGGAGACTGCATAAAAAAGAAAAAAAAACAGTACGTTTTGGTCAAATCCGGCAATATATTCAAAATAACATTTGAAGCAGTAAAAATATAACGGATTAAAATAAATAAGGATAAGGCAAAATTACTGGTTCACTACGCTACCCGGGTTTCGACTGTTAAGTATCGTTATACCTCCAGATTCCTAAATGCGATTTAATAATCTCTTTGCGAGTTCCAAAATTATAAAATACCATTGAAAATTTTCCCTGTTGCCCTGTTAAATATTAGAGCTTAACTACTTTAAATTTTACAAAAGGTCATAAATTTGAATGAAGGTCAGTATTTCAAGAAGTAAGAGGGTACAAATGAAAATATTCAAAATTGACAATGTTTTCCATTTCAGCGAACCACAAGCTAGATACTTAACCAATTCACGTCTTTGGTATATTTTTGCTATACAGCAGAAATGGTCTCTTGTTTCTTGTTTATCTGAAGTAATTGCATGGCGTTACAAGACCTCCTACAGAAGGTAGCAGAAGAAAGTAACAAGAAAGGACTAGAAATAAACTGCACGAAAACCGAATGCATGGTCATCAGTAAAAAGGGCAGCCCAATATGCCAAATACAGGTCGGGGATACCAGAATCAAGCAAGTACAAAAATTTAAATACCTGGGAAGTGTTATAACAAAAGACGGAAAGTGCGACACAGAGATCAGAAGGCGAATTGGCATGACGAAGGAAGCATTTCAGAAGTTGAGTAAGGTATTAAGAAACAGGACAATTTCACTAGAAGCTAGGAAGAGAGTACTGGATTGCTACGTGCTGTCCGTCCTTCAATATGGCAGTGAATGCTGGATAATACCATCAAAGATGAAGGAAAAACTTGAAGCAACTGAAATGTGGTTCTACAGAAGGATGCTGCGAATATCATGGATCAAGCATGTGAGCAAGGATGAGGTCTTGGAAATGATGGAAACAAAAAGGAAATGAATACTGAGCATCAGAAAGAGACAGCTGAAGTTCCTGGGACACGCAATGAGGAAGGAGGGCTTGTAGAATCTGATACTAACAGGCCAGATAGAGGGGAAAAGAGACAGGGGAAAGCAACGGATAACATGTTTGAAGGACCTGATCAGGTGGATGACGGAATGAGGATTGCACGGTGTAACAGGAGAAGGCGTGCTCAGAGCCACCAGAGATAGGGAAAAGTGGAAGGCCATGATCGCCTGCGTCCTGAAGGGACAAGGCACATAGAAGAAGAAGAACGTGCGTGCTAACTAAAGAACAAACAAAATGTTATATACATGTTGGATGATCAAAAAGTTCGGAACCTGACACGATAGTGTTTTTCCTTAATTTTTACCTGGAATTCTCATTGTATAACATTGAATTCATATGATTAATATTCATCACTGAATTGAGTTGACAAGACAAGAGAATATGTCAAAAAACCAATATTGGGTAAAATACTTTGTTTTGTCATTAAATATATCGATATATTTATTTATGAAGCAGCTTCTGAAAAGTTCTCCACATGATTCACATCTGATCAAAGTATGAAATATTAGCTTTTTGTTGAGCGCATTTCTTTTTGATTGCTCATAACTGGACTGGAACTCGAGACTCATGGTTGAATTGCTAACGTTCTAGCCACTAGCCTATGCATAATGCTAAAATTGGTGATAACATCGTGAGAGGAACGGTAACAAAATGCCCGCTTTTTTGCGCACATTAAAGATCCGAAGGCGAATTGACATGGCAAAGGACGCGTTCCAGAAGCTGAGTAAAGTACTAATACACAGGAAAATTTCACTAGAAACAAAGAAAAGATTGCTGGATTGCTATGTGATGTCAGTTCTTCAATACGGCAGTGAATGCTGGACAATATCATCAAAAATGAGGACAAAACTGGAAGCAGCGGAAATGTGGTTCTACAGAAGGATGCTGCGGATATCGTGGACTGCGCATGCAAGCAACGATGAGGTGTTGGAAAGAATGGCAACAAAAAGGAAATTGATGCTGAGCATCAGGAAGGGACAACTGAAGTTCCTTGGACATGCAATGAGGAAGGAGAGCTTGAAGAACCTGATACTGAGATACTAACAGGAGCAAACATACTAAGAGCCACAAGGGATAGAGAGACGTGGAGAAGACGTCTTGAAGAGACAGGGCACATAGAAGAAGTTCTTGTGAACACGTGAGCGTAAAAAAAAAACAATGTTACAGTAACATTGAATAAACATGAATGCTTCAGAATGACAAGAAAATAAAGCAGCAGCAGCTAAAAAAATAAAACCCCAAAAACGCCTTTACATAAGATTACAACTGTCTGTTCGCGTCTGTATATATGTGTGCGTTGTCTTTGCGTATGAAAACCGATTTGATATCTAATAATATATATAATCTCTTTTCTGGCAAATCTCACGCAGTGACGTTTGTGTCAAACGTCATTGTGACGATTCATCTGCTCCTGACAGTCAAAGGACCCAGCTGCTTGTGGAACGTGACATCAAATTAACGTAACAAAATCGGTACTTTCGCTGTAGTTTTAACCTTTCACCTTTCGCCTTCGCAAAAACCATTTATTGTTTTATAACCTTTTTATTCCATTCTCCTGTCATTCTAGTTATCTAATTATTGACGGCAATGGTGCAATGGGGTGTGAAACTTGATCTTATTCAGTAATGTTGTTTCCCCACTGTTTTTATCACTGTAATTCCTGCAAAACTAATCCAAACTTACTAAGCATATCCTTTAAATATTGCACCTATAATAGCCATATTCTTCCAATAACGCTTATATTAATATCTAAATATTGATAACCCCTTATACCTCCGTTCGCATTGCATATTTATGGTAAAATAGTCGTTGTGATGCAGTGGATAACGACTCGGAACGACAAATCGAGGTGCGGAGTTCGAATTCCAATTGAATTCCTTGCATTCACTTACGCACAAATACCCTTGGGAAAGTTATTAATTCGTCTCTTCCTTCCAAATATGGTTTAAATAATAGGACAGATTGGGTACTATAGCCTTGGTTGGCAACCTACTGTGGGAAAACCTTCTGCCCAGTCAGTCATGTCTCTTTCTAAACATGATCGCCCAAAGCGTGTATCACGTATGGCACTTAATTGACTGACTGACTGACTGACTGACTAAGTCGCAATTCAGTTCTATGGAAAATTCTTTATTAGATAAATATAAATTTTGTTGCTGCGGTCTATTTTGCAATCTAAAGTTGCTTTTTATTTTTACTCGTTTTATCCCAAGTTAGGCAATAAAGCCGCTAAGACAGAAGAAGTTACTGCGTGTTAGAAAATATGAGGAAAATATATTATTAAAGAGAGAAGACAATAAAAGAACAAGAATTACGACATCAATTCGATTCCTTTCACTACAACTGCCTCTTGAGAAATGATGAAAAAAGAATTCAAATTTTCAAATCATAAAAGTAAAAAGTATCCAAAAACAAAGCTAATTCGAAACAAATAAAAAAATCTGGGCTATTTCTTTAGTAATTAAATATTTCGCTATTATGCTAATAAAAGGCATGTTTGCTTCGAATGGCGTCAAGTAATGCTTTTTTATTACTACTAGCAGTATAGCCCGGCGTTGCTCGGGTGTAATGAAAGCTTTAAAACTAATCCATGGTCCTGGAGCTCAGACTCTTTGGACGTTGGCACGAAAGACTAAAATGCAATAGTTGTTTCCAGTTAAAGCAAAACCATAGACTGAAAGAAAAATGAATGGATGTAAGTCAAATTTTGATTTCCTGGTATCGATATCAAATACGGTTTTTCGTCGTAAACAGAATTTTGAAGGCTAAATAAGTTCTCTGAGTAAATGGTATCATGGCTGAGACTAAGAACTACAATTATACCTACTTAGAGCCAAAGCCGAAGCAAAAACTAAAATAAAAGGGCTGAAAAAAATACAGATATACAGGCAGATAAACAGACACACACACAAACATCTTGCCTTATATATATATATATATATATATATATATATATATATATTATCGATTTTCTGTACTATTGTAAGAACTGCAATCTTGAAACTTCTGAATATCGTTTTTTATGTCTTTGTCTATGAGTGTATCAAATTTGATTAAAATCAGACCACTCCTTCTATAACCCGATTTATTCGATTATCGATTTTCGATATTTATTGGGAGTATCTCGACACAAAACCTAGCTAAGAACACTTGCAGACGCTTCTAGTACAACTGTGTAAATTTTCAAGAAAATCGGTTCTGTCGTTTCGGATTCTATAAATAACGGACACACACACACAGACACACACACACACAGTGATTGAAATAAAGGGTTTCGTTCGAAATTTTGATCACCTGAAAAAGGTCAGAGCGTACAACAGTCGAAACGTCTTGAATATGACAATAACGATGAGAAAAACAGTCACATCTCAGAAATGTAGAAAAATATTGAAACCAGAGTAGTTTTCACCTGCAAATTCTAGATTAAAAAATCTGTCTCAAATTTAATTAAATACGGAAGGCAAAAACTACCAAAACATAGTAACTGATTTCGTTTATATTTTTAAGCAATTATTTCTAAGCTTATATAGCCAATAAATTTGGATCAGTTGCAATTCACTTAAGTTATTCAATTTAAGGTATCCAAGTAAAAAAAAAAAATTTGTTCTGAATATTATTGAAAACATAAACAAGAAATTTATTTAAGCGAAAATTTATGAGTTAGAAGGGATTAGAAAAATGATCCGATGCTATTCATTTTTTAGGCAGAAGATGAACTTCTCGCTTTACCTGAATTGTTATATTTTTAATTTTTTTTTTTTTTTCAGAATCACCATTGCGCACAAAAAGTCTTTTAACACCCTTCCTTATCTCCACACTCTGTTGATGAATAATAACGAATTGACTTCTCTCGCAATCGGTCAGTTCCGATCCCAGAAAGTGCTCACTCACCTCGATTTAAGTCACAATCGTCTCCTTACTTTGGTCAAGGGAATTTTTGCTGGACTGGCCAATTTGGAGAAAGTCAATTTAGCTTATAACCGCATAATACGCATTGGTTTGTCCACTTTCCAGGACACCCCCAAGTTGATCCGCTTCGAACTACGCGGAAACGATCTACGATCTTTTAACTTTGATGTCCTTGCTCCTATGCGCCGACTACACTACGTCGATCTGGCGAACAATCAGATAAGTTCCTTAAAAGAGACGCAACGCAAAGATATCTTCATTGTTTATCTCTCGCTGGCTGGTAATAATTTAAAAAGCCTTGAAAAGAACGTAATGCGAGTTCTTGTTCCTGGCGCTTCAGTCATACTCTCAAATAATCCCCTGATGTGTGACTGTAAACTCCGCTGGGCTAGGGAATACGCCGGAAGGAACCAGTTGCGACTTGGAGACCCTGATCTCATCCGCTGCAAAGAACCACTCAATCTGACCGGTTTAAAGGTAAGATTTTCTTTCTTTTTTTTTTTTTTTTTAAATATTATTTTGTGAAAAGAAGTGGTAGGTCTTTTCCATATGACTCGCCCTATCAAAACATCTTATCGTCCTCCTAATATGTGCCGTGTCTCATCTGGACGTTAGCAAATATGAATCTCCATAATTTTCTGTCCTTTGGAACTCTTAATAAATTTTGCCGTTTTATTAACTCTTCTAATCCTTGTTCCGCCATCCATTTACTTAAACTCTCTAAGTGGGTTATGCATTGTTTTCCTCTGTTCTTTTTGTCGTCAGTCTGTCATATAAGGTGCAAAATCTTGTATACATCGTATACGAAAAGAGGTTTAACTCTATAACGCACATTCTTATAATCTCAGTCTATACACGATACCCGTCTAGTTAAAAAGCCATTTCACGTCATTTTCTTGAAAGAATATAACGATAAACCTAAAATCAGCTAGAGTGGGAGAGCTTCATGAGTACGCAAATATTTCTGTTGACTGATTGGTTTTCTATGGTTTATCAACCCTTTGCAGGTTATTTAAAGCCAGAAAATATTTTTAGATTGTAAGAATACTTTTGAGATAATAATGGTTTTAATGATACAAGTTTTACTAATTAATCCATAGCTGGGAGGAAGAAGTGTGTTCTACTTTGCTTAAATTTATTTACGCATAAGGGAACGTAACGAAACCAATGAGAATTGGAACTCAGCTCTACAGTTAACAATTCCGAATCATTATCTATTACAGCACCCACACATCCGAGGTTACACCCGTCTAGTAACTAACCAGACTCGACGTGACTTAACTTCAGTGAGCGTACCGGAACCGGTATTTCAATGTGATGTGGCTGTAAGCCTTACATATTCCTGTCAATCCTAGTAAAATATACAGTTTTTTTTTAATCTGCCCATGCAGTGAACATATTCGTCTGCTATGCACCGTATCCCTTCTTGATGATGGCTCTACACGATTTTCTTCAAAAACCCATAGCTGCTAATATTTTTGCTAAAAATTTATTGTTGGTAATATTTTTTCTTTAAAAATATATAAATTGTAATATTTTCTTTCCCAAAAAAGTATTGCTAGAAATTTTACTATAAAAGTATATTTTATACTTTCATAGTGTTTTGACCCCAGTTTGTGGGTTAACTGTTTGCTCATAGCTGAGACCCCAGCAGGTGCTACCACCGCGTGTCAGGGTGGAACAACAGCAATTAAGAGGTGGTTCCATGCTCTTCTAAATCTCCTAATCAGACGCCTTTCTGTCGGATGCATTTTATCGTCATACCCAAGGCACCTCATTGGGTGGCGTGTATCTTTCTGCAGAGGTGCAGTTGGTGTATTTTGAAGCTCCAGCCGACTGGGCTATCCAATTTGTAAAGTAAATAAACAAACATACGCTTTCCGACATGTAATATGACCTGGACCTTAGGCAGCGCTTCCACCTTGACAGCATTTTTTTTTACTTTATTTTTATTTCCTCTCTCTCTATCTCTAATTCTCTATCTATATCTCTAACTCTCTTTTCCTCTCCCTCTTTCTTTATTCTTTTTTCTCTTTCATAAATGAAAATTTTTTTTCTTTTTCAATTTTATTTTTTCCATCTTTTTGTCATTCGCCGCCAGGTTCAACGAATGAATTGTTCCTCCTTTGTGTACCTTTGATCGTGATCTCTAACACCTAACTTGTGCTTGTTCCAACATTCACCCAAAGAGGGTTGAGTCCAATAACTTTTATCACTGCATAATTTCAAAGGTAGTTTTATTTATGAGTAGGAGTGTAATCCTGAAAAGACTCATGTTGCTTTCTCCACAGTTTTGAATTCAAATTTATCCTCCAAGACTGGTTGCCAATCAAAACTGGAGAGCGCGCTTTTCCATGCTTCTTTGCTAATGTCTAAGGAAAGCAAAGACGGATTCAGGCTTTCCTAAAAACATTAATGCGATATGAACGCAACAGGTGAGCCAGGAAGGTTTTCCCGTCTGAAACCATCCTGCACATATATAAATCTACCATCCGTCCTTGCATTGAATACTGCTGCCATATCTGGTCGGGTGCCCCTGCTATCCACCTAGGGGCCCTTGACAAAATCCAACGGAGAATCTGTAATGTAATCGATCCCGACCTGGCAGCTCAGATACAGTCACTTTTTCACCGGCGCAATGTGGCTTCCTTCTGTCTCTTCTGCAAGTACTTTCACGGCTTTGCTCCGATTAACATAGCTTCCTGATTCCTCCTATGCATGAATTTGCTCAGGCCACAAGATTAGCAACTAGGTCCCACCCTTTTATTGTGAAACCAATAAAATATAAACAAAAATTCTACTCCATCAGTTTCTTTTATCGCACTTCCCACCTGTGGAATGCCCTTCCGTTTACTTGCTTCCCAGACAGCTACAGTCTTCAGTAGTTTAAGTGTAAAGTCAATAGTCATCTCCTATCTTACTACCTTGCATCTCTCTCTCTCTCTCTCTCTCTCTCTCTCTCTCTCTCTCATGCTCCTAAGTCAATAGTCATCTCCTATCTTACTACCTTGCATCCTCTCACTCTCTCTCTCTCTCATGCTCCTTTCTCCGTCTACTCCACTCTCAGTATCTTAACCCTTCCCTTGCCTACTTCCTGACACGCCCTGTAACATGTCACTCTTTCTCGTATCCTTCCTCCTATGTAACCATCTGCGCACCAGTGGCCGTAGACTGCCTTGCTTGGGGCGATATGATTATAAAAAAAAATTGAACTTACTTTACCGATTTCAAATTCTAGGACCAATAGCCATTATGCCACTACCACTGTTCTGAACTGTCTAAATAGTAGTATGTCACCTATCTAGAAAACTACACAGAACTATTTATTCGAAAACTCAAACTGTCTGTGTATGACTTTGCATGCGCGCGCATGTAACGTATATGCGTATGTATGTGTTTTGCGTGTGTTAATATTACATGTGTTTATGCCATTTAATGTGCACACATACACATACAATTTGACTGAATGTGAAATAAGACATTGAATTAATGTATCCCTTCTCTCACTCAGTCCATGCCCTGGAATGAGCAATAAAATCATACAGTTGGAGAGAAAAAGTCATTTTTTAATTTTAAAAAAAAATCACAATTTTTAATTATAAGATTTTAGTGAACTTTGGTGAAATTATTCACTTACAAAAGAATTTTAAATCTGTCAAAATATTATTAAATAATAATATATTAAAATATACATACGCACACGCAAAAATATATACACACTGCTTAAATGAAAGTGAAATGGACAGCAGTGTCGCGAGGGCTTGTTTTCTTTTCTCTCTGGCAACAAGTCCTGAGTAACAGGAAAATGGATTATAATAATAATAACAACAACAGAAACAATCTAAATAAATGAATCCCAAATACAAATTCATAAATATTTTCTATTATTTTTCACAGATGTTGTCGCTCAGTCATGCTGAATTCAGATGCCTGCCAACACCTTACCATTCTATTGAATCAAGTCGAAATAATTACAGGAAGGAAAATATCGACTCTTCAAAGACTGTTCAGTGCTCATCACCGGCAAGGGAGCAGAAATTCAACAGCCGACAACTCAGGCTTGTAACTTAATGTATTTTGTTTTGGCTAAATAACAATGATAACCACACTTTCTTTTCATTATCTTCTGGTGAATGAACTTTTTAATCATAAATATACTTTAAAATGCGGACAAATACAGTACCTTCCTTTCCTGACAGATTAAATAACCATAGTTTCTTGTTTCGTTTACTCAAATCTTCAAATTTGACGGAGAATTTTACACTACTTAAAGCTGGAAATTCTATTTTAAGTCAGTTATTTGGTAACCCTTTTAAGTGTTTAACAAATTCATTCGTTTAATTTCATTCCAATTCCAGAAAGTTTTAGACACAAGCTTTCAAAAAGTATATGGTTTGTTAGTATATTTTTACTGATCTTCAGAATTTAAGAAAAATAGCAATTTCTTTCTTTTGGGAATTCAGTGACTACAGGGTTGATCGAAACATGAAAGTGTCGTTTTATTCCAATTGATACCAGTGAATTAAAAAATATTTACAGCGAGTTTTCTATTCGTAGTTTTTGTTCGGTAAATTTTGTAATCGATATTTCATAAAATGGTAAATTTTCGTTTTAGGTACCGACGGCTTTTCCCCCTCTTCAAATTTATCCAAAATAGCATCATTTCTGTGCAAATGTATTTGCTGAATTCAAATCAACAATTAGTTATTGAAGAAATTTACCTTTTTTGCTTTGAAAGTCCATAAAAAAACGAACTATATGTCGCACTTTTTCTCTCCCGTAACTCTCACGAAGTCATGTAATTAACTGCAGAATGACGTTCTACTTAGGAAGCACTTTTTGTCGAATTTCATCCTTTACTGAAACTTCCGGCAATACTTCCTGTTTTGAGAGCAATAAGCGTAGAAATACAATAGCGCATTACTTTAATTTCCGGAAGTACATCGCCGGAAGTATCAGTAAATGAAGAAAAATCGAGGAAAAATCTGCCAAAATTCGTTTCATTACGCAGTCCGTCATTCTGCAGTTAATTACATGACTTCGTAAGATTTTCGGAAGAGAAAAAGTGCAAGATATAGTTCGTTTTTTTATGGACACTTAGATAAAAAAAAATGATAAGTTTCTTCAATAACTAACACTTGATTTGAGTTAAATTAAGGAGTGATTTTGTGCACTAGAGTTATCCAGAAAAGAAAGTGTGCAGTGGATAAATCTCGCTTCTGGTACACAATGGTGTACAGTCATGCTTTCAATGTAGCAAATATTTCCCTCTTCATATGTTCCATAAACATTTTCACTTTTAATCTGAAGACTCTCGCAACAATATCTGGTCGATCATGGTTCTCGGGTCCGGAAGTCAAATTGTCAATAATTCCGGGCCGACGTGGATTACATACCATAGAAATAAAGTAATCTACTCTTTCATAGTGTTTCACAAAGACACACATATATATATATACCGAACGCTCATAGCCCAGAGGTAGAATCGCCGACTGACGCCAATGCGGTCTGGTTTCAATCCTGGGTTAAAAAGCAATCAGAACCTAACCGTACTGATGAGCTGTGATGCAGCGAAACAGATCTGTCTGCGGAGGACTATATATATATATATATTAAAGAAGTAAAGTGTGTAGCTTATGTTACAAAATGATATTAAAAAGCGAAGCAACCGGTTTCGCTCCTGCTCTTCAGGCCTCTACGGGAGATTTTAATCAGAATTAAAAAAAAAAAAAAGAAAGAAAAAAAAGTGTTTCATGAAAATGAGGAGGATGAAAAAAAAATTGTGAATCCAAGAAGCTAGAGGCCAATAATATTGAGCCGCAACACCTCACGCTGTTTGCACAGTGCAGGCCTTAGGGACCCGATATATAAAGCCTCCAGAACTTTGAGATGGAATGAAGAGTGAGATCGAGACAAAACAGTGAACCGATCTACACTAAAATTAACTGCACACTTTTTATTCTTTATAAGGTGCTCTCAAATGGCGGAACCGTAAGTATTTGGAACGAGTCCATTTCGAGGCAAGGTGTGATTTCTTATTTTAGTTGGGACATGTGGTTTTATTCTCATGTGAATATCGGGTCCCGAAGGCCTGCACTGAGCAAACAGCGTGAGTTGTTGGGGCTCAATATTATTGGCCTCTAGCTCCTTGTATTCACAATTTTTTTCCATCCTCCTCATTTGCATGACACACTTTTTTTTTGCTTTAATTCTGATTAAAATCTCCCGTAGGGGCCTGAAGAGCGGGAGCGAAACCGATTGCTTCGCTTTTTAATATCATTTACAATGTGTAACATCAAGCTACACACTACAAATATTTTCAAATATATATATACTGTGCAGTAATGAACTGAGTTCTCCCGGTGGCCACTGTATGTATACACCGCATATATATAACACGCTAAAATTTCCTTCTCTCTAATTCCATGCGCCGATAGCTTAGTGGGTAGACACGCAGACTGACACTCAGTTTCGATCCTGGCTGGAAGCAAGTGAATGTCTAGCCACACTGATGAGCTGTGAAACAGGCTTGTATGTGGATGACTAATATATATATATATATATATATATATATATATATATATATATATTCAATTAAATCTTCGAAAATTACATGTGTTGTATGATTATTTCAGCGAGGAATCCTCACTGCTTCAGCAACAAAATTTATATATATATATATATATATATATATATATATATATATATATATATATACGATAAAATCATTTTGATATGAAATTTTTTAAATAAAACATTCGATTTTCTTTACAAAACATTAGCATCTAAAGTTTCGTACAAGTTTTATTTACAGAAATTGTCTATAGGTCTCATTTTAAAACTAATTTAAAAAATTATTATTATCTTCATCATTTTTTCTTTCACTATTTCTTGAGGTCAATCCCTTATTGAGACCTTCGATAAGGTATGGTAATAAATGTATGCATCCTATAAGAATAAAAAATCATAAAACAATTCAATAAATCTGTATTTGAAACCAAAACAAATAGTTTTAGAGTAGAATAATAGATTTTTAAAAAAGACATTTTTATTGGAGGATCAGGTTAAAATAAGCAAAAACATGGAGAATCAGGAATCTTTAGATTTATATATCCGATTTTGCAACGCCCCGCTTTGCCGCCGCCCAGCTAAGCTTTTAATTTGTGGCGCCATGTTTGTGTACTCCATTGCACATGCAGCTAGTTGAAACTATTTACTACTTCTGGTTTTCTCCTTTGGTCTAGTCAATTCAAAATTAAACTTTCTTCAAGAAAAAATGATGTTTAAATCTCATAACTATCTTGTACACACTTATACACGCGCGCGCACACACACACACACACACACATATATGTGTGTGTGTTTGTGTGTGTGTGTGTGTGTGTATCTCTTATATATACACACAGTGGAACCTGTCGTATGCGACCATCCCCACCATAAAACGCTGGTCGGATACGGCAGTTGTCCGCTCACTGGAGGCTCATAGTCATGACCTATTTACGCCAGGGACATATATTTCACTCATCAGAAAATACATATTAGAATTTTACCATGTAATCTGGTAATAAATAAATAGGAACATAAGAAAATGGCCTAACTTTAAAGAAATTTATTCAGCATAATTCATTTTAAAATTTAAAAAATGCGTATTTACAACGGTCAACAAGAGACTAAAATAGTTATTCACAAAAAATATTTATTAAATGGACTTAAAAAAATTATACGGTTTCAGTTTTTTTTCTTCTTAGAAGTGAGTGATAGCAAAAGAGAATCTGCAATAATACATGGAAAAAAAAAGCATACAAAAAACTGACAGCGATCGTGGGTGGGGTTAGAGAAACAGAGAAATAGAGATAGATATACCCAGATAGAAATAGAGTAGATAGATACACAAAAAATAAAGGAACATAAGAAATAAACATTTGAGAAAGGGACATAATTGTGATTTTCTCCGATCCCTGAATTTATCCTAGTCAGTACAGAGACTGCGATAAATCCCTTGAACATGTCAAATGCAATACATGTTGTACAAAATAGCCGATGTTTGACCATGAGGTGAACTCAGGCAATGTACATTTCAACAGGAAATAACAGTTTGATACAAAACTACAATAACAAAACAATGAGGAATTGTTCCTGGCTTAGATGAAATCAGAATGAAATAGATTTCTCATTTAGTTTCTCCTAATTCAGAAGTTAGCAGGGTACAACCGAAATGGACTTTGTTTTTTAAGCGGTCGCTTGATCAGTGATTTTTACTCGTTGATGCTAGTCGCTGGTCGCGTTCTGGATGTGGTTGCTCCCTGAGGGTCAATTAACATTAGCAAATCGTCCGTGCATAGAAAACGGTCGTTAACAATAGGTGGTCATGAGTAAGAGGGTTGCATACGGCAGGTTCCACTGTATATGTTTTGTACATGCTTATGTATGTCTGCATACAGATATGCATATTGAAAAAGAATATTTGATTTTTTTTTTCACATTTCTCTGATCTTTTTTTTTTTTTTAATCATATCACCCCGAGCAAGGCGGTAACGCCACTGAAGCGCTGGGGGCTACGTAGGAGTGAAAAGATTGGAAAAGAGAAAGCCGGAAACCACATCCTAAACAAGTAACAAGGGATGAGCCTCTTCACCTGTTCAATAGACGAGGGTGGAGTGTGAACCGGGCGATAGTTTAGTCTATGTACTCCAATTGAAAAAAAAAAAAAAGAGAAAAGAATGAAAAGATTGGAAAAGAGAAAGCCGGAAACCACATCCTAAACAAGGAACAAGGGATGAGCCTCTTCACCTGTTCAATAGATGTGGGTGGAGTGTGAACCGAGCGATAGTTTAGTCTATGTACTCCAATTGAAAAAAAAAAGAAAAGAGTGAAATGGAAGATTACTTAAATAATAAACCAAATTAACACAATAGCATTTTTTTAAATTAAAATCTGTCCTGAAAATTATTAGTACCGCGCTATTTTAATCTGGTTCGTTAAAACGATTCTCTTATCCCAGGGTCTATTAACATTCATTTATGACTGCTATTGTACAGAATTGTGATATCAGGGCGATTGCTCTCTAAGCGCTTATCAGTCAAGAGAGTCGTATCCTACATGAGCTTCACTTGCTCATTCTTATGTTCGTACCTCTTCTCCGCGCACTCGGGGACATACTTCTTGCATAGTAACATGGTTACTTTGTCTTGGCTTCGTCTTTACTCTATTTGTGCTGTCTGAGTGCCGCCACTTACAATGGATTGTTAATTTTCAGTAGCTTTCTTACACGGCCTGCACAATGGTAAATCAGCTGCACTATTAATAGTATTTCTTCTTTGGATTTCTGTTGTATACACATTTTCTTTCGCCGTGTGTTTGGTGATGTTAGTTATTTTTATTCATAATTTGTATCTTCATATCAAACACTTCGCTTTCAATAACACAAGGTCTCTTTTTTAAGAGTATCTTCTTCTTCTTCTTCTTCTTCTATGTGCCCTGTCCCTTCAGGACGTAGGCGATCATGGTTCTCCACATCTCCCTATCCCTTGTGGCTCTTAGTATGTTCCTCCTGTTACTCCTGGCAACCCCCGTTCCGTCATCCACCTGATCTGGCGCTGCAAATATGTTATCCGCTGCCTTCCTCTGTTTCTCTTTCCTTCTATCTGGCCAGTCAGTATCAGGTTCTCCAGGCTTTCCTTCCTCATTTTGTGTCCCAGGAACTTCAGTTGTCTCTTCCTGATGCTCAGTATTAATTTCCTTTTTGTTGCCATTCTTTCCAACACCTCATCGTTGCTCGCATGCTCGGTCCACGATATCCGCATCATCCTTCTGTAGAACCACATTTCCGCTGCTTCCAGTTTTGCCTCATTTTCGATGATATTGTCCAGCATTCACTGCCGTATTGAAGAACTGACATCACATAGCAATCCAGCACTATTTTCTTTGTTTCTAGTGAAATTTTCCTATGTGTTAGTACTTTACTCAGCTTCTGGAACGCGACCTTTGCCATGCCAATTCGCCTTCGGATCTCTGTGTCGCACTTTCTATCTCCTGTTAGAACATTTCTTAGGTATTTAAATTTTTGTACTTGCTTGATTCTGGTATCCCCCACATGTATTTTGGCGTTTTAGGTTGCACCTTTTGCTGATGACCATGCATTCAGTTTTCTTAAAGTTTATTTGTAGTCTTTTTTGTCACCCTCCACCGCTATCCTTTTTTAAATAATGTCTTTCTCCAGTCTTACATCTATCTAGTGATTTCAAACTGATCCAATTGGTCAAGGTTAACCCTCAAATTCCGCAACATCATCATCTGTCAAACGAGGTCTTGTTTTTTCTTCTTATTTTCCAGTTTTGTTTCTATCGTTATTTTATCAAAATTTTATTTTTTAATTTTCATTGATTTATTTTCTCTTTTCAGGAAGGACAAGCAAGAACTTTACCGATTCCATGCCACCATTATTGATTCTTTTGGCCAAGTGGTATGCAATGGTCATTTGATTACTTCAGAATGGGTACTGACCACAGCGACATGTATTCAATCGCTGATGACAACATCAAGTGATAATACAGGCACATTCCCAGTGCGAACACAAGTCCGAATCGGTCAAGGTCAGACAGAAAAAATCGATGAAGTTGTCGTCCAGCCAAATGATGGACAACTCGCTCTGTTGAAGCTTAGTGGCAGTGGCAACTCAGCGGCCAAAGGTGGCCGAAGGGATACGACATTAGAGGCATGCATTATGGGAGAAAAAGAGTTCCCAGATTCTGAGCATTCTGTCCAGAGAGGAGCATTCACGGCCAGAATAGATGGTTATAAATCGAAATCGAAATTACGATCGATTAGCGGTAAATACAGCCCAGCTCTCTGTGCCCGACGCCAACACAAATTATGTGTACGAATGCGTCAACGGAAAAGACCAAATAAAGAGTTATTCACGTTGGGCTCACCGTTTTATTTGGGGAGCTCCCGGAACTGGAGATTGGCGGGAATTGGTTCGGGTTTTATGTCTACTTCGAACATTGATGGACTGGATAATTCGGAACCGTCACTAAACATTGTTGAATTTTATCCCTTATGGGCTTCTGTTAATTGGATAGATCGGACAGTATTTGGTTGATAGTTTCTATTTTTGGATGTGCATACTGCGCATGTCAAGACTATCGAGTCAAAATTATCGGAAAACACATGGAAGAGATATTTTGCATACACAACTTAGATATAAAGAAATGAATTTACTGAAATTCATATTTATCAAAGAAAATTTATCAAAGAAAACAATGATGGAGAGGTGGGGTGGGGTGGGGTGGGGGATAACTAAGAAACAGCTCAACTTTTGAAAAAGAAAATCATGAGACAAAAAAGTCTCACGAGATTAAATGAATGAGATTTACGGGTCTGATTGAGTGCTTCCGGTAGATGAGTTGGCGAAGAAAAAGAGGGAAGGTTTAAAAAAAGAAAAAAAAAAACAAGAATAGAATAATGTATCGTTATGGCAGTATTACTCGTTGGAGAATAGACTGTCAGTCGGTGTGTTTTTACTCAAACTAGAAAGAAATATATGATTTGGGACAGAACTCTCTATTATACGACCGGAATTAAATGTCCTAGAATCATCCCATTATCATTTTTATTATGTACAAGTTGACTTTTCCTACCAGTAATATTTGGTTGCTTTTTAATGGCAATCACATGACAACAAGCCTCCTTCTCAGTTCTTCAGCATTATTCTACCTGATTTGAATAATACTGTCGCCTGAGTGGTTTTATTACTTTGGGAGAATTTTCCAGCCTCTCCTGTGTGTTGTTTTGCTTTCGGGTGTGTGCCAAGGACGCCATGGTACAAATTTCACTTTCATGCTCCACCTTATTTTCATTTTCCTCGAAAAGTATATATATATATATATATATATATATATATATATTAGCTTTTGAGTTTCTTTTAATTTCGTTCTGGTCTAATTAAACCACGATATCAATAATTTGACAAGTCTTTTCTTTGTTTGATCAGTTTCACTCTTCCATTTGTTTAATAGAAAATTGAATTGTTCCCACTAAATCAACCTATCCACTCAGTCATGATCCACTCTGTTGCATTCGATTATTACATAATTAGCAGTTAAATCACATCATCGACTTTCACAGTTTTTAAAAATCGATATTTATTTATTGTTGCCGTGCCCTAACTATTATTAGTTCCTATGGAATTCTTCTGGAAAGCCAATAAAAGAGGTTAAGTTTCTTTCTTCAGATGTCCTCGGCGCAGTCATTCTCACGTCATTTCACCTGCATTTTTCTCCTGGTCGCTTTAAATGTTTTCATTTCCGTTTTCGGTTTCTCGTTTCAGAGTGTTCTTCCTTCTCTTACTCTTCCTTTTTTTTCTTTTATCAATTGCTGTCACCTGATCTTCAATAACTCAACAATTAGTATTCTTGTTGCTTTTAGACATAACGTTTGGATAGTTTTTTTTTAATCATTTCACCCCAGGCAAGGCGTAAATGCCACTGATGTGCGGGGGGATACATAACTGAAAGAAAATTAATTAGAGGAGGGAGAAGAGGATTACAAACCAATTAGGAAGAAGCAATAGAAAGATGAAAATGCAGGTGTAATGATAGTTGCAAGGGGGGAGAGAAAGGGAAGGATATACGGGGTGGGGGAAGGGCTAGAGTCAAGTGGTTAGTAGATGAGTATTGACATTGCATTTAAATTTCTGGAGGTTGTAGCCGTCAGGAAAGCAAGAATATGGGAGCGAGTTCCACATGCGTGAAGTGCGAGAGAAGAAGCTGCAGGAGTAGAATTGTCGTCTGCATTTGGCTAACGTAACTGTGAATGGGTGGGACCCAGTTGCCATTTTGAAGTCTTTTAATTTCAAACTCTTACAATGTTTTGCTATAATTTACAACTACTATTACTAATACAGGCATCACCTGTGATATGTGTATATATGTAATACTATATACACAGGGTGCGATCGATAATTTGTCGCTCAAATTATACAAAAATGAAAATAATACTGATATCTCATTTTAATAGATATATTTGCCAAAATTACACAAAAGTATCTTGAAATACTAAAGAGTAAATTTATTCAATAAAATCGCTATTGGCTTCAACCATGGTCTCTAAAGGACTTCGGAGTCTCCTGCAACTCTTCTGAGCGGTCTCCTTGTTCAAGTTGGCGAGTGCTGTCGTAATCCTTGCTTTCAGTTCATCTTTGGTGTTACAAAGAGTTTTGTTTGTCTCTCGCTCTCGTTTCATACATAATAATCAAGGGGAATGCAGTCTAGGGAGTTATGTAACCAGATGTAAAGTTAACGTGGTCAGAGAAATTGTCTGAAAGCTACTACTGGGTGCTCCTGCTTGCGTGGCATGGTGTAGTAACCTGTGACCATACATAGGATTTTTCAGAAATCAGCCTCTTGACAAAGGGTAGCCTATCTCCTCAAGGTACTTGATGTAGGCCTCATTGTTTAGTCTGAAGCCCTCAGCAGCAAATTCGGATGTTCTGTTTTCATCATAATAATCAAAGTGAGTTTTCTAAGTTGCCGTACCTTCGTTATCACCTTTAGACTCATCCAACTCTTTCAGAATCCTCTGCCTCAGATTGACAACCAAACACTTTGAAATGTTCGCATTAGAACTTCCGGTGCGAATATCAAGCAGTAAAGCTTACCATTTCTAAATTCTGGTGAAGTAAATGCGTCATAGTGCTCTTTTACACATATACGGTGTCCAACTGACCCTATTACACTGTGCAGCCGACAAAATAGAAAACAAGCAACGCGCATGCGCGAAATTAAAAATATAAAATGACCACATTTTACTTAAGGATAAGTAAAATGTGGTGTGTGTGTGTGTGTGTGTGTGTGTGTGTGTGTAATAAAGTTTTAAGCTATGCTATATTTATGAATTAAAGTTTTTCAATATCAAGGATAGAACGTGTGTAAATATAAAAGTGCATATTAAGGTCAACAACCTAGTGGCCACAGTCTGTCTTATGCTAAAACACGATCGTCAGGCCTAACAATTGCGTTTAAACATGAAACAGACAGTCTCCAATGGGTGTTAACCTCAATGTCTTTCTATTTCTCTCTTTATATTTATATCATACACTACCGGCCATAATTATTAAGCCACCCCAGTTTTAAAAAAAAATTATATATTTCATATTAAGTTTAATATTTATTGCGAAGTGGGTAATTATAAATGAAAATAGAATGGTTCTTTTGTTATTATTACTTTGCAAAATTTTACAAGGTAGCCAGGAAGCCTTTGCTTCGGCCAGCCAATAAGAAGAAGAGGCTAGCATGGGGAAGAGAGCACAAAAACTGGACACCAAAACAGTTCATTCCATTTATTGTGCAGTATTAACAAAAGAACTATTCTATTTTGATTTAGAATTATCCACTTGGCAACAAATACTAAAAATAGTATGAAATACATAACTTTTTTTAAAACTGGTGTGGCCTAATAATTATGGCCGGTAGTATATATATATATATATATATATATATATATATTCAATGTTATTGCTTGATCCATTCTCAGATACGAACACCGCGGGTGTGGCTTTTAAGTCCTGCAAGGATCTTACACTCTCTTGTACAGATGTGCCAACGTTGGGTGTCTTTTGCGGTAGTTGTTACATGAATGCGTATAAGGTGTAATAATGAATGAGTTCCCTGTGGATGTGACATATATGATTTTTTTACTCTATTTAGACAGATGCAACCACTTTGTTAAATTTTGTAGCAGTGTTAATTTGGTTATATTGATTGATTGATTGATTGATTGTTTAATACTTAGTTTTTGGTCTTAATAGGGCTAGACCAGTACACATTTGTATTAAAAAGTGTTCTATACAATTATATTGTAGAACTTTTGAATATATTTTATTTTGAAACGAGTTATTTCGCTACCTTATATATATATATATATATATATATATATATATCATTTTTTAAACGAGTTATTTCGCTACCTTGGTTTCTACCATGAGTGGTGTTTTCAGGCGATTTTTAGTAACTTATTATTAAGTAATAATTAAATAATTATTTAATAACTTAAGTAATAATTAAATAATTATTTAATAACTTAGTTATTAAAAATCACCTGAAAACACCACTCATGGTAGAAACCAAGGTAGCGAATATATATATATATATATATATATATATTTCATTTTTTAAACGAGTTATTTCGCTACCTTGGTTTCTACCATGAGTGGTGTTTTCAGGTGATTTTTATATATATATATATATATATATATATATATATATATATATATTTTAGGTGATTTATATATATATATATATATATATATATATATATATATATATATATATATATATATATATATATATATATATATATTTCATTTTTTATATATATATAATATTTATATATATATATATATATATATATATATATATTGTATTATTAAGGGTAATGAACACTTCCAAAATATTCCCCTAAACTCTACTTATTCCTTTACACTATTTGTAAAGGTATGACCCTAAATATGGGGCTTACAATAGTAGAAAATTATATTTTTACACACAAAAAGTTGTCTTTTTGGTTTTAACATTATTTCTTGATTGTTTATCCTTATCAAAATTATTATTATTTTCGTTTTGGAAGTGCTAAATATAGACCGAATTTATATAAAAAGTGTGTAGTATTTGTAACATTTATTTTTCGAATTAAATTTCAAAAGAAACAAAAAACGTCTCTACCCTAATACAAAAGTCATTAGACTGAATGAGTCATATATGAATGGATATAGCCAGACAGATAGATCGAAAGTAGATAAATAGATACAGACTTAAGATATATGGCTAGTCGTATTTTTTTTAAGAAGAAGAAGAAGAAGAAGAGTGTAAATATACATAAATAGAAAGGGGTGTAAGACAAAGATGTATCTTCTCACCAGTACAGTACAGTAACTTCTGAGAGAATTAGAATTCATAACAAGATTCATTATTGGCGATCACAATAATAGAAATATATGATATGCAGATGAAACTGTTGATAGCAGACACAAACATGAAGCTACAAGAACTCCCACAGTAAGTTATGAAAAAAAAAAAGCAGTAAGAAAAAAGTAAACATCAATTGCAAAAAGTTGATTATCAGCAAAATAACAGCCCAACTTGTAAATTACAGATCAGTCAGTTAAGTGCCATACATGATACTCACTTGGGCGATCATGTCTTGAAGAACACCTGACTGACGGAGTAAAATATTTTTCCGCAGTTGGTTAACGTTATTTTCTGTGGTAGACTGGTTGTCAACCAAGGCTATAGAACCCAATCTGTTCTGCTATTTAACCCATAGCTGGAGAGAGAAGCGATGGATTAATAACTTTTTCCAAGAGTATTTGCGCGTAAGTGAATGCAACTAATTAAACTGGAATCCGAACGCAGCTCTCCGATTTCTCGCTCCGAGCCGATATCCACTGCTCCCGAACGATCAAAATAAAAAAAGTACAGCAGATGAAGAAGAAACGAAGCAACAGAAATGTGGTTCTACAGAAGGATACTGAGGATACCATGAAACAAACATGTGAGCGAAAAACGAAGTTTTAGAGAAAATGAAAACTAAAAGAAAGCTGAAACTTAACATCAGAAAGGGACAATTCAAGCCGAGAGGGTCTTATAAGGAAATGATTGTTCGTTGTTTTGTTTTTTATGGCATATCAACCTCGGCGGGTCATTTATTGCCAACTAAATGTTTATTTATTTATTGCTGGTAATACCTTTTTCTTTCAACAATTTATTGTTGTTTTTATATAAGATTTTGTGTCTAGTAATACTTTTTTTCTTTTCGAGTATCAAGATTCATTGGGATTTTGTTTTTAAGGGCAGGGTCCCCAAGTTCTACCCTTGTTATTTAACCCATAACTGGAGGGAAGGGACGGATTAATACCTTTCCCAAGGGTACCAGCGCTTAAGTGAATGCAGGGTATTCAACTGGAATTCGAACTCGGCTCACCGATTTCCTTTTCCGAGCCGACATCCACTGCACAACAACGCACATCCGTCACTAAACGCTTACAGCACCTGGTATTCCCAATCGGTCACCGATCTAAGTACTGACCAGGCTCAACGTTGCTTAACTTCGGTGATCAAGCGAGAAGCGGTGTATTCAATGTGATATGGCCGTAAGCCTTAAGTAAATGATGCTAGGTTGCTTTTCAACTCGATAAAGAACTTGTACACTTCGATATGATATATAATATGAAATCATATAGAAAAAAATCCTTCAATTGTAGACGCACATTCTTCGAATGTCTTTGATCGTTTATTGACACCTCACGATGTTTTATACTTTCAACGTTATGCTATATCTAAGCTATGCTTAGTAAATCGCTATTGACACTTCATGTCGCTAAATAACACAAACACACGAGTGATGATATGCGTAAACATAAATGTTTGTCAGTCAGTCAATCTGTTAAGTGCCACACGTGATATACGCTTGGGCGATCAAGTCTCGAAAGAGACATGACTGACTGGGCAGAAAATTATCCCGCAGTAGGTTGCCATTGCTTTATGCGGTAGACTGGTTGCCAGCCAAGGCTATAGAACCCATTGTCATGTTATTTGACCCATAACTGGAGTGAAGAGGCGGATTAATACCTTTTATGAATGAGGTTTATCAGTGTTTCATTTTTTTATTCTCACCAAATGTTTAAGTCAAGAAGTTATGAAGTAAAGCAAATAACCTCTGCTTACGTCTGTGTCTCTGATCTAAATATTCGTACTTGGGTGCCGTCTTTATACTTGAAAAAAAAAAAACAGTGAAAAGTGGAGTGACCCGCTCTCCCTGCCATTCAGTTCATAAAAACAATAACCTCTACAAACCAAATGTTGTGTTTTCAATTTATAATTTGGCTATATACTCGAAAATAACCGGAAGAATTTCAACCAAACTTGTCGTGGCGATGTCACAGGAAGTATCATACTAAATTAATGTAAAATTGACCTAGGTTAACTCTGAAGATCATGAAAGGTCAAAATAGCCATTTCTCGTGGGAGTTAAATATTAATTCCTACGATAAAATGCTAAGGGTGTTAACTGAGATTTTGACAATAAATTAATGCGTGCTTACTTCCCTTACATATTTTAATAATCTATACAAATAAAATGAAGTGTCTTTTTTTTTTTTCGAATAAATAGTTGCCAACCAACACCAGATACCCTTGCCATTCGCAATATAACAACTTTTCTCTTTTAGTTTATATTAATTGACAAAATCAACACAACCAAGAAATGAAAAATAAGAAGAGATGACAAGCACTAAAGGTATAATAACTTTATGAGAAGTCAGTCAGTTAAGTGCGATACGGGATACACGCTTGGGCGATCATGTCTCGAAAGAGACATGACTGACTGGGCAGAAGATTATCCCGCAGTAGCTTGCCATTGCTTTCTGCGGTAGAGTGGTTGCCAGCCAAGGCTATAGAACCCAATCTGTCCTGTTATTTAACCCATAACTGGAGGGAAGAGACGGATTAATACCTTTCCTAAGGGTATTTGCGCGTAAGTGAATGCAAGGAATTCAACTGGAATTCGAACTCGGCTCTCCGATTCCTCGTTCCAAACCGATATCCACTGCACCACAACGCGCATCATTTATTAAAATGGTAAGTACATTTAATAGGTGAGGTACAATTAGAATCTGTTGGCGTGATAATTGCTATCAAAATATAAATATATATATTGTCGAAAGAAGACATACTTTCATGGCTTCTGCTCGAACGAACTTAAGTCACTGGTGCCTCCTCAACATGTGTTTACTCGTGCAACCAGAATGGCTACTGGGTCCCACTCATTCACAATTAGATTAACCAAATGCAAACGACAATTCTATTCCTGCAGCTTCTTCTCTCGCACTTCCAGCCTGTGGAATTCGCTCCCATATTCTTGCTTTCCTGACGGCTACAGCCTCCAGGAATTTAAATGCAATGTCAATACTCATCTATTAACCACTTGACTCTAGTTCTTTCCGCACCCCGTATATACTTTCCTTTCTCTCCACCTTTGAAACTGTCATCACACCTGTATCCCCATCCTTCTATTGCTCCTTTCTAACTGGTTCGTCTTCCTCTTCACTCTCTTTTCATCAGATTTGGCAGAAGAGGCACTTGTTTAATTCTAAAAACATTATTTATTGTCTCTCGCCCCTATCAAAAGTATCTCTTTGTGAACTATTTTCTCGATTTCCCTTGTAACTGTGGGTCTCTTGCAGTCGCATTCAATCAACCATACTCATTGAACTTGAGGCCTTAAAAGATATAACAGCCGGTTTGTCAGCCAGTCAGTTAAGTGCCATACGTGATACACGCTTTGGGCGATCATGTCTCGAAAGAGACATGACTGGCTGGGCAGAAGATTAACCCGCAGTAGGTTGCCATTGCTTTATGCGGTAGACTGGTTGCCATTCAAGGCTATATAACCCAATCTGTTCTATTATTTCACTGATATCTAGAGGGGGAAGAGAAGTATTATTAAGTAGTAATTAATGGGGGACCAGTTTATTACTTTATAACTATATAAAACTGATCCCCCACTTTATGGCCAGTGGAAGCCTTAATCATATTTCCAACTATGATATTCAGTCAGTCAGTTGAGTGCCATACGTGAAACACGCGTGGGCGATCATGTCTCGAAAGAGACATGACTGACTGGGCAGAAGATTATCCCGCAGTAGGTTGCCATTGCTTTCTGCGGTAGACTGGGTGCCATCCAAGGCTATAGAACCTAATCTGTCCTGTTAATTACCCTATAAGTGGAAGAAAGAGACGGATTAATACCTTTCCCGAGGGTATTTGCGCGTAAGTGAATGCAATCAACTGGCCGGTTTGTCAGGTTTAACGATTAATGCTGAGTACGTTGGTCTAATCAACAGAAAACTTATCAAATGACTTGAATAAGGAAAGAAAAACCAAAAAAAAAAAAAATAATGGTCAAAAGGAAATACATACCTATTCGGTAGATAAAAGTGAATCAGCGCCTAGATTATCCAGAAAAAGCAAAAAAAAAAAAAAAAAAGAAAAAAAAAACAGCTTCTTAGCGTCCTTTTACCAAAGAGTCGTTACCCGAGTTTCACGCTTCGAGATCTTCAAACGACTAGAATGTAAATGAAAGTAGAAATCTAGTGTTATATATCCATGGCCGTAATACGCCTACAATAAGCGCACACACACACACACACACACACACACACACACACATATATATATATATATATATATATATATATATATTGTAAAACGTACTAACAAAACAGTAGCCCTAATTACGACCGAAACCAGAAAGCCTACTGCTAACCAGTCGGTAAAGTTAGTCGTCAAACCCGAAAGGTACTACCAAATGGGTAGAGGGGAATAAAAAAAAAAGAAACAAGCAAAGTAAAAGCCGTGTTCGAAAGAAAAAAAACCCAAGACGAAAACCTTAAGAAGAAAGAGCTCAATACGAAAGTAGAGCAAAAATACAAACTAAATCTAAAAGTGAGCCAAAAGTTGACCGTAGTTTCACTCGCCGGATCGTCAGGACTTGGCCAACAAATTAGACAAAAACCGCAAATTAAATAGCATTGATCAGAAGATACCATATATATATATACCTGCGGATATATACATTATATATATATATATACGCAGGTTTCATTACAAATGACAGACAAGGTGTTATGGCTAATTCTTTTATGCCATTTTTTTATGTGCTTTGATGATCATAAAAAAGAAAAATCCAACACTCAATAATATCCACTGCAAACACGCTAACAACATGCTTATAATGTTCCGTACATAATACATATACACTACTCTGCATTAGACATAACCTCACATACTTTCTGTTACAGGTAAAATAATATTCATACTCGAAAATGGCTAAAAATATAGCCGAAAGCGCTCGATTATACAAAACATTTGAACAATTGTTATATAATTTATCTCCTCAAAAGAAAAAAAGCATCATAGGATGTCATGAAAAATTACATAAAAAACTTAACCATCAGAACTTGTCTGTCATTTTTAATGAAACCTGCATATATATATATATATATATATATATATATATATATACTGAGCTGCTTTGACTTTTTGCTGTACAATAGTTATTTTCTTCTCGTTACTGCTGCACGAAGTAAAATGAAGTGAAATGAAAGATCAGTATATATATATATATATATATATATATATATATATATATATATATATATATATACAGACATGTCAGATTAAATAAATTGCAAACATTGTGTCTGCATATTTTCATACTCACGGATTATCTTTCACGTATTATCATTGAAAGATATCTGAAATGTGCCGTAACGTTGACAGATGTTATTATCATTCATTTCTCAAGGTACCCAAGTACTTTCAATCTTTTTCCGAGGTCATCTTCAATGTTACAGCTCATTTATGACATTTTTCAATTGAAAGATTATCCGTATAAACGGATTTTATTAAAAATATTAAAAAACACAATGTTTGCAATTTATTGACATATCTAAAAGAAAATTTGCTGTTTAGATAGATAGATAGATAGATAGATAGATAGATAGATAGATAGATAGAATGTATATAAAGTACATTGTATACATCAATATAAATTTAAGATTGTATGGCTATATCGTAAAGTCATTACAATGGTTTATAAAAGCATTTTATCTCTACACAAAATATTTCATGTTTCAAAACATTAAAACATTGTAATAACAACTTTACAATATTAATCTCTATTTAGTATTGAGCCCATTTTGTAAAAGTAATTCCAACGAGAAATAGGTCTTTAATCTATCTCTTCCTTCACTTTCTTATAATATATATATATATATATATATATATATATATATATATATATATATATATACTGAAGAAAGACTACCTGACAAATTGACAGAAGACCTACCGCGTGAGACAAGAAAATATCCCGAATAAAAAGAAAGAATGACCAAAAGTTAAACATCTACTCTCTTAGCAAAGTTCTCGACACTCAGATTATCTAGACAAAGCCAAAAAATACTTCCCAACGTCAACACTTGACATTAAATCATTACTCGAATTTCATGCTGTCGCCAACTTCATATATATATATATATATATATATATATATATATATATATATATATATATATATATATATAAATGCAAACTTATCACTATACTCGTTTCGAAAAACCCTCCGCGTATATACGCGGAAGGAAAAAATCGTTGTAAAAAACAATAAGCAATTGAACATCAGTTGGCCAACCTTACCTGAAGATCCGTTTAGGTGAAACCTTGGTAGGTTTGTTGGCTCACTAGGTTTAATTTACTTATTCTGCTTTGCTTAAGTATTGAACGCTTTTTTTTTTTTTGTTACTGATTACTCGTCTCGGATTTTTTCTTTGGGTTACATACTTGCTCGGTCTAAAAACCAAATTAAAGGGCTGAACTCCTGATTTTGGTCAGACCCGATAAGATATCGATTTCCAATATCGGAGTCAAATAAGTCATCCAAGGAGAAACTAACCTAAGAACGTCCATGAAAACTTATCGTACCCATCGGGATTAAAATTGGAGAAAATGGGCCATATTGATGGCTGAATATCGGTTTTTGATCAGATTCGACAGAATATCGTGGGGTATCGATTTCCGATATCTGGGAAAATGAGTCGTCTGAGAAGATCTATTAATGTTTGAGTTTAAAAATTGTAGTTTTACCAAGTTAGAGCAGATTCTGCAGCAAGAACCACGATAAAAGGGCTGAAATCTTGATCTTTATTAGACCTGATCGGATATCGGGGTATCGATTTCCGATATCGAGGGAAATCGGAAAAAATATGTGGCCCATGACTAGACTCGAAGCTTAAAGAATATTTGTGTGAAGTTTGGTGATAAAAATTAAAAATTGTGGATTTGTATAAAAGACATACATACATACAGACAGACAGACAACACACACAGAAACATCTTGCCTTTCATATATATATATATATATATATATATATATATAAAGTTTTGGCAGAGTTCCTGGTCAAATTTTGAATGTTTCTTCATTGTTCATAGTTTTCAAGTTTATATTTTATCCATATAATGTCTGTTGACAAAATCTACATTGTATGCTGCAATGAAGTTTGTTTTCCTTCTCAAAAAGAAATGACGGCGAGAAATTTTGCTCCTTATAAGAGAACAAAATATTTAGAATTCCGAATTCTGATTGGCAATGTATAATCTTTATATGTCCCATATAACTTTGTATATGAATATGAGAGTGTGAGAATAAAATAAATCTGTTTTTATTACTTCGCTGATTGACAATAGACACTAATTTTCTTTGAGATGAAATAATGTATTCAGTATATTTTTAATTTCAGTAACCTAAGTATGTTGTCTAATTTTAACAGAGCCTCTTTGTAAAGTTGTTTTCTTTCTGATCTTCTAATACAGATAAAAGTCGGATGGTGATATTCAATGCAAGTTGCCTTCCTTAATAAAAATATGAGTTACGTTTTCTCTCTTTTTTTTTTCTTTTTTTTTTCGAATTTTCTTTGTCTCCACTGCTTTTAAAAGGTTCGTTTTAAACCACGTGGCTTTTTTATGTAGAAAATATTTAAAGCTTCTGCTATTTAAATTATGAAAAGAAAAATATTATTGGTTTATATTTGACCCTCCCCAAACCCAGAATATACCTTTCTTCTCTCTATGTTTGCCTCCATGTCGAAGATCAAGGTTCATCCTCTTATGGGGAAGACTTGAAATGAAGCGCTTAGATGCAGCATCAGGCCGAAAGTAGCGAGAGCTTTACCCTCATGATCTTCAATGCTTAGGCCGAAAGTGTGCAGCACTCAGCTGGGATCGAACTCGTAATTAATCTAGCGAGCCATGCTTCCTAACCATTACTCCAAGTCGATGTGCCCATGAAAGACGACACGATGATTGACTGCTTAGTCTCACGCAATTTTTCTATCGTACAGTTCTTTTTTGTTTTTTGTTTTTTTTTTTTGCACCCTAAGCATCTTTCCAACGAACCCTTTTAAAAACTAATAATTTTGTACTATAGTTGTAGCACAGTGAATAGTAGCGAAAATCTCAAGTAACTTTTTTTTTGGGGGGGGGGGGGGGCTGTGGGTATGGAAATACTCAAATAACTTTTCAATATAAATTAGTGGTAACTGATTCTTCGCTTTACGTCTCTTCGGCTTGCAAAAGATTTCAAAGGAACGCTCAGTTTTCGCATATCTGATAAAATACACTCACATGGATACACACACACATGCATATATATATATATATATATATATATATATATATATATATATTATATGAGAAATACTTATATATATATTTTATGAGAAATACTTAACTACCTCAGTCACCAAGTGGGCCAATCAGTAGATATATATATATATATATATATATATATATATATATATATATATATATATATATCTACTGAGGTAGTTAAGTATTTCTCATAAAACCTAGTAATGAATATTCGAGCCCATTCCTGTTAGTTTCTTTCTGCCATATGATTATGTGACAAACTAATATAACACGATCAAATGTTTGTATACATATTGCTGATGACAGTTTTACAATACCATGTAACCCAAAAAACAACAATGAACTTAAAGGAGAAAATTTGCCATACAATTATAGACAATCAAATATAATTTCCGGATAGATCATGCGCAGAAAATATGCTGTCTTCTTAAAAAATAAATAAATAAATAAAAAACATGCTAATAATTACGTATTATTATATTTGTAAAATAAAAACAGAGACGCCACGAAAAAAATGACAGTGTGCCTCAGAAAATATATGTAAAATAAAGTAAAACAAAACTATGGATTGCATTTTTTATCTTTTCTTTTTTTTTTTTTTTGTTGTTTATTTTATTGTTGCTTTTCCATATTATCGACTGAACGGACAGACTTTCCCAAAGATTAGTCACAGGCCATTATCATCAGATATCAGATGAATGAGCCCTCTTCTAAATTGACCAACCGCATACACATCATGTAACAGAGATACCTTTTACTTTGTAGAGGGGTGAAGAAGTCCCTCAAACAAATAATAAAAAGAAAAATGCACTACAAATAAAGTAAAATAAACTTTTGTTTATTTTCGTAAAAAAAAATAAAAAAATATTTTTTTGTACAAAAATGAAGTTGTCCGTAAAGCTGTAAAAAAGGAAGAAAGAAAGGAACTGGGAATGTGTGAGGGAAAGGAAGGACGATGTGTTGCGAGCGAGATGAGAGAAAGAGAAGGTGAAAGAATGTTCACTGATACGTGATACTGCCTGTTGTGTGAACTGCTGAATTCTCTGTGTGTGTGTGCTCTCGGCTGTCCGTGTACTTTTGGTGTGAGCTGGTTGCTCTTCCCTCTAGCGTTGAAAGTTTCTGCTTCCCTTTTATCTTGATGGTGACGATCCGGGAGATCAAAAAGTGTGATTGATCGAAAATTCGCATGTTTGACCACGTGGTGTGCTTTCCACTACGTCCGAGCTTTTGGGTGCGCCGTCCTTGTTTTTGACCTCACAGGGTATGGTAAGGGGTGAATTCCCGCGCAATTGTATTTTTTGAGATACACGTGGTGTGAATTAATTTTTATTGTGTGTGTGTGTGTGTGTGTGTGTGTGTGTGTGTGTGTGTGTGTGTGTGTGTGTGTGTGTGTGTGTGTTGAGTTTGGAAAATAAAATAAGAAACAGCACAACTTTAATGTCGTCAATGAATATTTCGTTCAATGTCGTCAATGAATACGTTGAAGAATCTATATAACAAACTGAAATACAAATGAACTTGTATATTTGCGTTCGTTTTTCCTTTATTTTCCTGTTGAACTCTGTGCTTTAATTAATAATTTATTATCCATTTTTCTTTCAACAAACTGGATTTTTATTTAATGAATATTATTTTTTGATGTGAATTATTTTGCGCGGATTTAAACAAACACAAGTTCGTTTGTTTCCATTAAATTTCACGTTGTTAGCACCAAACAAATTTTGAAACACTCACTAATAGAAATATTTCATTTCTCTTTCATTCTTAAATACAGAGAAAATCGATTTCATGTTTACATGAAACCGATACTCATTAAAAGAATCAGAACATCATCTAAATGCTAGCTTCGAAGAATACAAATTAGCATATTTTCTGAAATCAGAAAAATAAATACTAAAGTTAATGGTATAAAAAATAATGCTTGATTTAAATAATAAACATCAGCTTTTTTTCTTTTACTTGTTTTATTGAAAACATT